>CAXKVY010007318.1:0-17436 GCA_964058915.1 Tetropium fuscum | reverse complement strand
ACCGGACACCTGGCCTAATTAAACAACCACACTTTACGCAAAAGAAACAAACTGATCAACAAAATAAACGTTACACCGCCAAATTTGCCCTAAACAGGGCCCTGTTAATTCACAGGGTTTAGTTTAAACCCTGTTAATTAACTAAATTTTTAATGCTGCCAGTGATTTTAGTTTCTGTTTAGAGGTTTCGCTAGGCCAGTGTTTTGTCTAACACTCGTCTAACACGAGTTATATTATTTAGTAATTAGTATGGAAAACGATTTGGTTTATACTTTAATTTTATGCATTACCAGTCATTTATTTGAATCGTGTATTGCTTTAGATTTGCCTCATTGTTGTTCTGGAAATTATTCCAAAGTGAGTATTTTTTATTCCATCCATGTTATCTTTCATGACTCACTTGTATCTTGCCTTTATATTTTTTCTTCTTTTATCACTATTCGCCTACATTCCATAAAATAATTATGCATTTTTTTGTACTGTTAACATTTTCTTCCATCTTCGTCCATCCACGACTTTTATATGCTGTTATTTACCTAGTATTTTACAGTCTTCGTCTATATATTTGTTATATATAACCTTATTGTTTGCCTATATGTATATACCCCTATTATTTTGTTTCCTATTTTGATCTGTCATTCCTCCTTCGATGATTTTTATACCCAGTCCTGACGAGACCCGACGCGATCCTTCCATCGTGTTACTACATCTAAATTATGATTCAGTATCTCTCGTGTTATATCATACTTTTCTGCGATAGTTGTACCTCTTAGTTCGTATACGACTCCATCCAAACTCAATTCATGCTTCGTATTAAAAAAATGAGAGGCAGTTTTTTATTTCTGATTCTCATAATACCCCTGACAGATGGGATGGGGGTAGAGGGACACCTCATGCGAAAAATCCTATTCGCTATAAATGGTCTAAAAAAAGGTTACAAAAAAAGCTACAAAAGTTTTTGATATTTATTACATGTCATTTAGCAAAATGCACTGCGAATACATTTTCTTGTACAATTGTGGAGATACTATCACTTTCAACAATTTTGACATTGAAATATTACCTTCTAACTAAAAATCTATCTAATATAATACTGCCACATATTAGTAATATGTGGCAGTATTTTAATTTTAATTGTTAGCGTACAAAAAAATTATCGATCCTTTCTTTCTGCTGGATATTACAATATGTACTTTTCTTACTTATTCATTACGTAATGAATGTATCAAAACAAACTCTCAAAGAGACCTTTTAAATTATTTGAGTTTTTCCTTCTACTATTGTAAAATGAACTTAGCAATGCGAAATGGATTATTTGTTCCTGTCAGAGCGAAGCGCCGTTACAAAACAATCGTTTAAGTCTAGACAAGAATAGAACCCATACAGCGTATTAATGGAGTTCTTTGCAAGTTTCATATTTATTTATAAGTTTGGTTTCCCCGAAATCAATATCAGCAGGTATTATAGTATGCGCTGAAAAACTAATACACGTACAAAAACCTCTTTGTGTTTGTGTCTTACAGACTTATCGATAACACAAAGATATACACGTGATAGTAATACGTGGTTGCGCAAAAACTTCCAGAACATAAATTGATATTGATATTACATTAAAAAAAATGTTTAGAACTCCCTTTGACTGCGAAATATTATATATTGTACACACTTTTCTATGGGTTTGAAGTAAATTGAATTGAAATATATTTTAGTCTCTTTGGATATCAGCCTATTGAATTTTTGATACCTAGTTTTTTTCCTATTCTTTAATATTACCATATTCAGTGTATGCATATCTGACTCCTATTGTGTTATGCTGGCTCCTATTTTTGGAGTTATGAAACTTTATTTGGTATAGGTGTAATAATATATTTATCATGGTTTTTTTGAAGCTTGTTATTTGATGGTCTATCATTATAAAACGTATTATATGCTTTACATTTTACATGAATATATTTTT
Organism: Tetropium fuscum; assembly: GCA_964058915.1. Taxonomy (NCBI): domain Eukaryota; kingdom Metazoa; phylum Arthropoda; class Insecta; order Coleoptera; family Cerambycidae; genus Tetropium; species Tetropium fuscum. The sequence goes on along the minus strand of CAXKVY010007318.1, from coordinate 15,479 downwards.
TAATACATAATTTTACACGGTTTAGTAGCGAATTATATTACTTTTTAAAATGATTCAATTCCCTTTAAGAAGCCATCTCCATTTTCCATGATCTCCATTTTCATATTTGTATATGTGTTTTATTATATACAATATATATATATATATATATATATATATATATATATATATATATATATATATATATATATATATATATATATATATATATATATATATATATATATATATATATATATATATATATATATATATATATATATATATATATATATATATATATATATATATATATATATATATATATATATATATATATATATATGTATGTATGTATATATATATGTATGTATATATATATATATCTGTGTATATATTGAGATAAACGAAAATAATACCGTACTTCAACCAGTAATCAAATTCAGTAAATACATCAAATTAAATTCAATCAGTGATCAATAACTATCACACAGACTATAGTATAAGCGCAAGCACATAGGCGTCTCTGACCAACGTATATACTATAGCGGAACGGCAACCAGCTACGCGCCTAATTGGTCAGCACGTAATATCATTATAAGTAAATTATTAATCTACACAAAAATCTATTTCAAGCATAATTACAATAGACAAGTCACAATAATAATTATAGCGTATCGATCACTAATAAACTATGTATAGATTAAGAGATTAATGTGAAAGCATCAGTGTAAAAATGGGGTTCGAAAGTTGCGTTGCGCAACAGAAAGTGAATCTCTGATTGTATTAGATTGTATTATAGTGTTATACAATTCGAAATTATATAAAGTGAAAATCAAACTGTAAGTTTTAAGTAAAATGAAGGAAATTCAATATTATGCATCAATCTGATTGGCCAGATTATAACATCATAACAAGAAAGAATTAAGGTAACCAGGAAATTCAACTGTTTTTTATACGGCATATCCGTAGTAACAATAAACAACAAGACAGAGTCCAGATAAGGCGTTCGATGAGGTAACACCCCGCTCCTAATTTTCATAAAAATTTGTTATAAATTAATAGTAAAACTAAAATAATAATATTAAATTTGTGCTAAATAAGCAAGAACACTAGTGTAAAAGGTATACAAGCAAAAACAACTGCAAAATAAATGTTTTCGTCATAATTAACGAGTAAGAAGTGGAAGGCTTGGTAGCGTCCTAGCCGTAGAAGCGATTTAATATAAAAGAAAAAGAAACAATTTTCTCCGCAAATTCAAGGGATAAAGGAATATAAAGGCAGAAGCAGTTAATTAAAGGGTTGAGCATTTCATAACAGAGTATCAGCGGTTACAGCAGCATTCCAGAGGTAGTACGGCGACAACCGCTATATGACGCCACCATCAGAGCCCAGCAGCATTTGTTAGTTCGTGTACCAACTAGTGTTATCAAGAATAGTGAATAATTTTTCTGCGTGATAATAAAAGAGTTTAACATAATTTTCAAAGATAATAACAATTTCAAACTTTGCTAGTTTTTAAGAAACATTGTGAAAATATATATTATATATATATATATATATATATATATATATATATATATATATATATATATATATATATATATATATATATATATATATATATATATATATATATATATATATACGGTGCTTAAAAAGAAGCGGCCATATTTAAGGAGGTCATCTCCCAGGTCACTGTATGTCGTTACCGATCTACAGGACGTTGAAGTTTAAATAAAAAAACAGAAATTAGATTTCTCCAAAACGGATTGGGATATTATAATTAAATTTAAGGCATATCAATAGCTATGGGAGACGCACACTGTGCAATACAAAACGATTTCGTAGTCTCACCAGTGACGAGCGTAGTGGCACGTCCCTGCTATTTTTAAAGAAAAAAAGACTACGCCGCTGGTTTACCTAAAAATAAAAATTACTTTTGAATTCTTTGTTATAAATTATAAAGATGAAAATATTCTTCAGGTTTTATTGTTCTCCGCACCGTTTTTGAGTAAACAAAAAAACACCATTTTAGGGCATATCCATTTATCATACAAACACATATTTTACAAATTCAAGATTAAAAACAAGTATTTTACAATAAGTAGCACCATTTTCTTTCCAAAAAATACAAAAAATATTGAAAGTGAAATCTAATATTTTTTTTTTAATTAGATCGGGAACTGGATAGGGCTGGAACCTTTGATGTAACTGTAACACTCGGAGTAGTTTCCATAAACACCAAAACACTTTCACTTCGCTCGACGCAGTTTTAATCGTCTCCTGATGATGCCAACTTGGTTGGCGAAACGCGCGTCGAGCGAAGTGAAAGTGTTTTGGTGTTTGTGGAAACTACTCCGAGTGAATTAGATCGGTAACGAATCGTTTGCGCACCTATGTTTATAGGAACTTTATTTATAGAATGTTTCTTAGTAAAAGAAATTATTTTAAAAGAAAACAATATTTCAGATGTATTAATATACAATACTAGAAAAAAAGGGATGCAACGTCAATGCATTTCAACGTCAGAAAAATTGTTCAAACACATTTAAACGTGCATTTAAAAGTGAAAATAATAATGCATTTGGCGGGTTTTGGGAGAAAATGATCATTCCAATACGTGCAAGACATAATAAACTACCAACCGCTATTGAATGTATTTAATACTATAATCTTAATTGTGGCGACATCGTCCAAGGTTTTGTGAATCTTTCATGTACAGTTGAAGTAATTTTGACAATATCTACTTTACCTACACTGAAGCCAAAGATACGTTACCGCCATTTTTGTGTTATCCTTAACCCGTTTCCTAAGGAAAAGATAAGACTGTAAATAATTGTTATATTATATTATCTAAATGTAAGGGTTGTATTTGCTGCTACAGTAAAGTACTATAATGTATTTGTTAATTTAAAATAACGATATGAGCTATAAATATATTTCTAATAATCCTAGTCAATTTCTAAAAATTATGTACTGCTGTATTCGCATGAAAAGTGTTTTCAAATGATGTGTAACACGTGAGGTAGTTCCAATTAAGTTCCAATTAAAATTGGGGTTGCTAGGGGTTAGGGGGGTAAACATATCAACCCCCTCGAATATAAAAAATGTTCCTATTTTCCGACCATTCCTTATTTTCACTTCTATTCCCAATTATTTTTCGGATCATATCCAGAGGTGTGGTATCCATTATTATTCCTAGCACTACCACATTAGTATTTTTTTTTCTCTTTCTACAATTCTAGTTTCTTGTTAGTCACTTATGTACGTCAACATATTTTCTCTACTCTCGTTGTTAGTCTGCTAATTTTCTATTCTTAGTTTATTTATCTCGTTTTTATTATATATTTGGGATTTGTCCCTAAATTGCAGATCATTTTCATTATATTTTCCAATTTGTCTTCAGTTTTTTGTATTTATAAGGTATAATCCAAGCATTCTAGAAGTAATGGGGACATAAATTCCTACCTGGACCAAAATATGGTCGTATTAAAAAAAATAAATATGAGCTTCTATTTCTTTCAACTCGCATGTGTTTCTATTTCAAAATTGTGGTAATACAAAATAATAATTAAAATGTCGAAAAAAGTAACAAAAAATAATGGGAAGGTAACAAAATATGGGAATAATTTTTTGTCACCAAATTAAATATTTGTCATCAACCGAAATCCGCTAATTATTAAATTCACTCTCATAAATTATTTTGTATATCAGATTAACATAAGTCTCTCCAAATATATATGTACCTATCCAAATTTATAACATTTTATATCCAAAATAAACTAATAATCATCGTAACTTATGTCGGCTCATTTAACATCAGCTCTCCTGTACTTCAATTATTGATAAGGAATTATTAGTAACTATTATAAATGATACGAGTAATATAATTCCACATAAATATAATAATTAACATACATTTCAAGCACATGAAAATGATTAAAGAATATATTTTACGCCATTTACTTAACTACCACTGATATCTTTAATGAAGCAAGAAACATGAGTAGACCGTAGTAGTACTTCATATTAATGATTGATGATTGTCGTAATTCTCGGCTCGATCAACATTTGCATTATTAATTATGGAAAGCTGGGTATACCATAGGATATGCCTATGCGCTTTAGTATCAAACCCATTAATTAAACCGATTGCACCTAGGTATTCAGGTAATGGATAATGATGCTAACAAAAACGTATTAACTCGGTAGCTAAAACATTTGTCACTTACTATCAGGAAATATTACACCTCAGAGTCCTCAGATACCAAAGCAAGAGTACATTAGGGGTCATATACATTGCCTTAGATAATAACGCTGATATGTCTCGCCTCTATCAATGTCAATGTTAATTATGGTCCCTAGCGACAGAAGATTAATTAACCATATTAGATTTAAAGAAAGTATCTAAAGTATCATTTCATGGACATTGGCATATTTCATGATTCGTAATACAGTTTCGTAGCCTTAAATAATTTTTTAATAATATTTTTCGGTGCCTCTTTGATTGTTATTTTTTGACACTAATGCGCACAAATAACGTATTAAAATAAAATGCGAGAACGAGCTTTGTTTATTTATTTATTTATTTATATATTTAACAGGTTTACAACCAGTAATTACCTAGATTCAAATTAAACCCCATAGACACAGAGATCAAATAGGAAAAAGCGAAACAAAAGATCTTTTAAATAAAAAGGTAACAAATTATTACAGGAAAAGATAAATTATATAGATACATTATTATTATATTTTTCTTGTATCTATGGGAAAAACAAAAACATATCCTGCCCATAGTCATTACTTATTATACTTAAGAATCCTTCTAAATTTATTTTAAGACTGTTAAGAGAAATATTAAATATATATTATATGTGGCTATATTGATTGATAAAAGCACACATTCTAATTATAGGAATGTTTCTCTCAAGATTTGTTCTGCATTGTTATACGAAGAACGTTATCTGTGATCGGCTGTTATAAACAGGAATTAAAAAGTTAATCATACTTAGTATGTGATTGCTATAAATTAATTAATGATCCTTAATCCTTAATCCATTATTTTTAATCCTTATTTCCAGACTTCTAATGAAATATACTATTCTTACTCTTCTATGTCTACAAAAATATTTAATTCATGATACATGAATCCACTAGAGGAACTGTTAGTCCGGCTGTTAGTTTGCTGTAAGAATTATGCACAAGAAGTTAGAAACGATATCTCCTTTCTGTCGTCTCGGTAGAGAACGGGAGCACATCGGATCAGTAATTTTTTTAACCCAAGGGTGGAAATGTTTTCACTCAAAATTATAAGTAAAAAATGTCCTATAAAGTTCCTTCAAGACATCTATTTCGAAACTACTAGAACTTTGCACTGTGGTGATCCGCGCACTATACCACCTCTTCCGAGCCTTTTCACCCATTACCTATTTCATATGAAGGATTTGGTCATATTGACATGTATATGAGATCTTGTAGCTCTTGAAATTACTTGTAAAATGGTTGTTGAATGGACGTTGGTGCTTCAGAATTAAGGGAGTTATGGTAAAAAAAACAATCGCACTTTTCGGATCATAAAAATGTTTCCATTCCACATAATTTCATCATTGATAATATGTGCCTGTATCGTGTATATACATTTAATATATATGTGTATATAAATTTAATGTAAAATTTTTAAAATATGTTCGTAATTTTTTTTATTACATTAGGCATAGAGGTGGTTTTTAAGGGTTGAAAATCTACAATACATCATAAATCTTGTTCGAGATATGAAAGAAGCTTTATTTTGGATAGTTAAATAAGATATGAATACATAAAATGCTTAAATCTGTATTTTTTCAAGAAGGGGTAGTTTCCATCCCTTAAAAACAAAAAGCACAAGTCGGGCATATGTCACTTTTGAAGTTAAGGGTAAGATGAGCATAATTCCAAATTTTCATGAAAATCGATGGTTGCGCACGAGATTGGTTTTTCCGATTTAATTTTTTTTATGGTTTACCTACCTATCATGTACTTGAGACACTAGAATCAGATTTCTCGCCTCCAAAAACATAGATTTACACCCAAAAAATCTGGCCTCGTCAACTGAAACGGAATTAATAGTCTAAAATAACATTAGGTCTCAAACTTTGCGTGACTGTAGGTACAGTTGCGGTCAATAAAAAAATAGGCCAGTTCCTGTTGTATAATATAAATGAGACTTTTACTTTTCCGTCAAATGTGACGTTCCTTTATGTCATAAGATGTAATGGTTTATGCCGCAATAATAACAATATGGCAAAGAATAGTGTTGTTTAATAATAATTAAAATTACTCAATTAATATTTTGTAATCCCGCCATTATGCTCTATAACTTCTTCTTCTGGGCATAGATCTATATAATTGGAAACAATATTCTTCAGTTCTTCCCAAGCATTATTGATAACTTCCAACAAACCCTCAACGTTTCTTGGTCTTACATTTACCTTTCGAATCGTTGTGACTCACATTGCCCATACATTTTCCACGGAATTCAGATCTGGGCTTTTACTAGGCCAGTCAAGAACATTTATATTATGTTCCCGAAAGTATTCAGTCACCACTCGAGATGTATACACGGTACAGTTTTCTTGTTGGAAAATAAATCCATTGTTAGGGAAGAGCATCTTGACAGAAGGAAGTATGACATTTTACAAAATTCTGATGTATGCTTCACTATTAAATCTTTCGCCAATATGCCACAAAACTCCAGGTCTCTGCGTAGATATCCATGTCCACATATTTACGGAAAAATTTACGGAAAATTCTATTTATTCTTCTTCTATTTGTAAAATTTATATAATTTTCATCTAATCTTGAATTTCTAGGACGATGGACGCGGATATTGCCACTATTTGAAGATCTTTGATGAACTTTTTCATGGGTAAAAATTACAGAATTCAAAAATTCTTCATCATGAGCAATGTGTTCTAAAGAAAACCCCAATCTAGATTATTTATTGCCGTTGTTTAATAATATTTTCTTTGCTGCTGCATGGCATTTAATTAAGAAGGAGCAACTCTGCTGCGACCTGTACGACATGACGCTGGAAAATTTGTTGCCGCAACAGCATCTACTACTGTTGTAAATGGATGTGCTGTTAAAGTATTAATCAAAGCAGCATCCTGTTCAGGACTTTCTTGGACGTCCTGAGCCTGGATTCCGGTTAATTCCTCCATCGCTTCTCCATATTCTTAAAATATTTAAAATCGCGTTCCTGTTCACATTGTAAAATTGCAGCTTATCTCACTGACCACCAGTCGTCAATTTTCGCTATTATTCCACCTTCAGTTAAATCATTTACATGAGGCATACTTTCTTCTATTTTTCTGTTTTGTGTTATTTGACAAATGTCACATATTAAACGCATAATACCTAACCTAGGATGCATATTAATAAAACAAATAGACACACACATTTCACACAACTAAATTTTCCCAGAAATCTATGATAAGTATTGGCCTATTTTTTATTGACCGCAACTGTACATAACTTAAAAGTGAATGTTCCGATGGGCTCCCATTCTGAATATGGTCCTTAGGTCCCTACTGTCATGACGAAAAAAAGAAAAAGAAGCCGCTTAACTGCTTGTGCATAATTCTTATGAAGTTCTTATGGTTCTAAAGCGCCGAACTATGTGTGACTTGAAAAACAATCTTTTAAATATTTACTTTAAACAAATCAGTTTGTAAGCATAGATGTAGGTATATTATTATATAGCATAACATTCGTTTTGCTTAAAGTGTTATTTGCTTTATTTTCCTTTTGCAAGGGCAAACAATTAAAATATGAATACTAAAAAGATGAATCAGCTCACCCCTACACCTAATAAATTCACCGGTTATTAATATTCAACAATTCCCTACCATTTGTTAAGTTGGTTCGCTTTAGTCATCGGGGCCAAAAGGGAGCCATAACACAATAATACACGGGAAGCTTTCAGTGCTGATATTACAATATTTTCCGGTAATTAAACTTTCAAATTATTTGATCTGGATATCCAAATATTGATCTTCACAAAAGAGGGCAGATGTAAGAAAGCAAATAACGTCAGGTCGCATTAGAATCTCCTAAACGACTCAATATGGATATGGGGTTTACCTGAGGAGCGAGACAATGGAAGGTAAGGGATAAGAAAGCAAACGTTCTATTATAAGTTTGTATTTGCGTTTCACCGCACCTGGTGGCTCTATTATAAAAGTGTAATGATCGAGGAAGCGCCAAATGCATTGTATCCTCGCCGAATATTGCCGTTTCCAGGTTCTTCAGTGCCACCAACTACGGATCTGAATGTTAACGGAATAGCGCTTATGTTTTCTATTTGTTATTTGTTTTTTAATTCTATGTTTTCTAACTAGCAGGATCTATTGAATATAATATATAATGCTTCCTCGATTTATTCCACTTTTCATATTTCTTTCGGGACTTGTGCTTTAGAATTTGGAATTTGATATCATGCTTTATGCAGATATTAGGCAACCTATTATACAATATTATGGAATTTCCTAGATTCTAGTAAAATTTCTGTCAAATCTCTCAGTGACGTACATCTACTTTTAACATTTAAAATTGTTAATTTTACGACTTGCATTTACTGCCGTATTGAAGGGTGACTATTCATTAGTTCCTTGATTTGATCAATACCCGGCTATATATGGTGAGCCTGATATATTTTGTTCGATAAACAAACACAAAAAATTTATGGTACCGTTTACATCACATTCGTGATTTTCACATTCTGTTCTCGTTTTGCACGATGACAGTAATCATCTCTCTGTCTACTCCTACGAAGTGCACGTAGTTTACATCATTAATGAAGATCGGGTATAAGTTTAAGTGGTAAGTGATATCAAGGATTAGTATTAGTCCTAGTTTTATATATCCCCAACTTATAACACTTTGAATTACCAGGTTTGTCAACCAGATAAATTTGCCGATTTTATAATTAGACTGACAGTGGGGTAGATAGAACTTTCTTCTGGGGTGGTCCGACAATTTTGAAACCTGAATCAATGGGAGTGATGCGAACATTATATATATATATATATATATATATATATATATATATATATATATATATATATATATATATATATATATATATATATATATATATATATGTATATATATATATATATATATATATATATATATATATATATATATATATATATATATATATATATATATATATATATTTTGTGAAAAGTAATCTTGGGTTTGTAGCATTTCATTACATAGAAATAAGCAACTAGACGAATAATAATTGCTTATTTCTATGTAATGAAATGCTACAAACCCAAGATTACTTTTCACAAAATAAATATGAATAGCAAAGAATTTCAAAGCTAATATATATATATATATATATATATATATATATATATATATATATATATATATATATATATATATATATATATATATATATATATATATATATATATATATATATATATATATACATTAGTTTTGAAAAGGTACATGTACAGTGTGATCCAAATAATTCTCAACAAATGGGCAAATATTGTATTAATGAAATACACATATAAAAAATATATCGGGCACATTTATTGATTTTTGTCAGTTGTTGTAGATAAATTATTACCTATAAGGGGACTGGAAGAAAGCTGTAAACTTAAATAAACAAAACGTCTACGCTAATTCTCAATTTTCATCACACGTTTTATATATTTCAGTGCGAGTATATATATATTTTTCAATAAATAATCACTGTTTTTAAAGAGTCAGGTTTAGTTTAATTATTCTATTAAATTTAAAAGCTAACAATCATTTGCCTTGCATTCTATCCCTACGAGTCCTACGACACTTTCAGATGAGTAACTCACAGTTAAGAAATAAGAACAATAGATTGATATTTGATACTAACGAATCCACTACCTAGTACTATAGTACAAAGTAGAGTTTGACATTGATACTAAATTAAATTACGATAACGCATTGAAGTACGAAATAGTCGGATTCGGATTGGGTCGGATTCTTCTGATATTGATACTTAATAACAATTACTATTTCATTTACAAAATTTCGAATCTGTGTATCAAATACCAAAAAACGAATTAATGCTATCTGCATCTGCACATGCCTAAAACAAAAAAACATGCTGTTATAATCTCGCTCGCTAATGTGCCTTTCGGTCTACGACTGCGGCTTCCTGGTCAGGCTTCCTGCCTCCCCCCGTATCTACGCCACTGGAGACCTCTGCGAGACAGTATTTACAGAAATTATAGATTATGTTATAAATACCGCTAATACACGTGTTTTGTGTTTTATATCGTTTCAGTTAAATTTTAAAAACTTATTTTGATCCCACAAAATCTAGGTAGCATATTCTTTTTTAAATTGAATTTAACATTGGTGGTTTTCGGTTTAAATCCCGATATACCCTACATCGGTAATTATTATAATATATAAGCAGCATAGAAACTTAAAATACATTTTACAAGCAAGCTACCTCCATTATAAGCATGTTTTATTATTCACCTCAATAGGTGCCTTTTTGGAAGTGATACAATTTTAAGTACGATAATTTTTTTTTATTTTTTAGTAAGATAAAATGTCACATTGCTGAAATATTACCTAAGTAAACATAGTCATAAAAAGTATAGTAGTCATAGTAAACATAGTTTATAAAAAGAATAGGTGAAAGAAGAAGATATATTTTTTATATGACAAATAATGACATATCACCATCATAATCAAAAAATAAAAAATGCTCAAAAGAACAAAATTGTTATGCGGTGATTAAACGTAAATCAATTTGATAATTTTCACCTTGAACTAGCATAGTAGCATTTTTATATAATTTGCCAAGTAGCAACAACGTAAAAATCATTGCAAATTTCAGTAAATAAAATATTTATGTGTATAATTTATAGTTTTCCCCCGACGGTACTCGAGTTCTGATTTTCGCATCAGCCCCTGCCACAATCGTATCAAATTCAAATATCTCAAACCAATTGAAATGTTACCTAGTTTATTGATGGTTACACATTTTCCATATCATGATTGAATTATTATTATGGAATAAAAAGGTTTGACTGTGCAGGAATCCAACGCATTGTCCTCGGTACACGGAGCCAGCGGTTTACTTACTTTTGATTTCTCACGATAGATATTACTCTTCTCTTATCAGCTTATGCTGATATTTTGGGAAGCAATCAGCAATGAGGAGTTAAAAATATAACAAGGGTGCACAATGGTTATATGCATACACTAGTAATATTAAGTCACACAAAGAAATATACTTTCTAAATATGTTTAGATTAATCTTATCTGTGAGATAACAATCCTCCAGTAAGGTATTCGGTCTAACGAAGGTTCAGGTGGTAAGCTAGCTATTCGCCATTCCAGAAGTCTAGGCTAAATGGCCCATGGATGCATTGGTTTTACTGGTCTCGATGACCAGGTACAGAAGAGGCGGCTGCAAAATTACAGATTACAAAATCCTGGTTACAAGGTGGTATGCCTGAAAGAAGTCTAAGTCGAATATTTTGTCCCACAAACAACACAGGTAGGAACGCAACACAGGCTCTATTTCAAGAAATTGAATCCGATATACCATCGAATGTGTGCGGGTTTACAAACCACAGAAACACCACAGTGATTTTTTATTAAATCCCACCCTATTATGAAGATGACAATGAATTTATTCTCTTGAAGAAGCACATTCTATACTTGAAATATGTCGCGTTACCACTCGGTCACGAGGCAAAGGGAAAAGGGAAATCTAATCTAATCTAATCTTCTGATATCTAAATGGTCAATTGGCAAAAGTGAACGTAACAACTTCCTTCAAAATCCCACTAAACGGAACGTAACACAATACGCTATTTGGGAAGGAGCACATAAAATTTAAAAAAAAGACTGCCATTCACGGCCCGCCAAGAAAAGAAAGCAAGATGACCCCTTTTGGATCAACCTCGAATAAAATTAGTATCACCAAATATTAGTAGACCTCGCCTTTTGCGCGGCCCAAGGAAAACAATAAAAAACACAGAACAAAAGTAGCACAAATAATATGCTCTAAGAAATCACTAACAATCTGACAATACTGATAAATGCAATCCACTAATGCCATAAATTCTTTTGGAATCTGCCGGTAACCGATGCTTCATGCATCCTCAATGCATTTAAATTTCCAGACAAACAAGGTAAAAAAATTCTATCGGCACTGGAATAATAAATTCATTCATCATTTCACATATGTTTATTACAATTCCATTCATTACAAGGTGCATTAAAAGGGTTTTTGATTTTTTAGTTAAAAACTGTGAGCCGTGCGAAAAATCCCAAAAGGAGCTTTTTTCTTTCAAATTAAATGAGAAATATGTCATTTTCATTTTCTTAAAAAAAAGTGGCACCATTTTTTTTATTTGAAAACATCTATTGACATGCCAATACTCAAACGTCACTGTCAGAATTAGACATATTATCTAATTCATTGCAACACGTGCACCCTCGATGGCCGTTAATGTCTTAAAATTTCGTTATAACATCTAAATCCGTTAGAATAATTAATTTAGCAGCAATTAATAAAGTTCTAATTTTTAACCAAACTTGTAAGGTACTTCACTTACACTAAGTACTGCACTTCCTTAAAAATGCATTTCTCGATTATTGTGTTTCTAAGCACACTAGTATTATTTTTCGTTGTAGAATAAAGAAAATTGAATGACCGTTTATCCGGCGATCTTCCAGTTACCTTTATGTGTTTACCGGTCATAAAATTAGCATTCACCCATGACCTTAAAATACGGATCAATAATCGTTTATTTTGAAACGCTTATGAATATTAAAAAGATAATTGACGGAACTTCAAAAACGACAAATTCATCAATTTCTATATAGCAACCCTAATAAACCTCCTATATCCTGAGGTAGCGTTTTTTCAGTTACATATATCCAAAAAGCAATATGCCCTAGGCAAGCTCATATCGTAGAATATCGGTTATACATATCCCTCCAGCCAATATCGATTGACGTATATGAAGTTAAAATAATTTTGGGCGGAATCGCAAACATAATACGTTGGCAGCAATAGTCTGGATTTAAACACAGCGAACGGGAAATGAGACTTTCTCCAATCATATCCACAACAATAATAACATCCCCATAAATTCATTCATATTATATATATGCAACGTTTCCGATATATCCAACGGAAGCCATATTTGTTGTGAATTATTACAGGAGTTGGGTACGTAATCATTATTTGAGAGGCTGTGAAATTTTATTAAGAATAAGTTGCATGAAATATAGCGAAACCCACTTATGCCCGGAAGTTTCCATAATATATAAACGATATCCCCTTTCAGTGCAGGTACCTCGCGCTGACACTGCGTCAGATTGGTCGGCGGATAATTTTATTGTTAAGGATCGCAGAACCGAGCTATGCTGGGAAATTACGTTTCTAAATTTTCAATAGCAGAGCCCTGACTGTACTAAAAATATGTGCCATATGCTTGTTCAATAGAGACGTTAAATAGTGTGAGAACCCTCACTTTCGAGAATACTTTCATCGTTATTTTATTATGTTTTTAATTGTTTACCAGTTCCACATGATGGAAGTTAAAACATTTAAATATACTTTAATACGACTTACTTATTTTCAAATAAATGCTAATAAGAAGTAGATACCTACTCCTTGAGAATTCCTTAATTATTATTCTTCAATTACTAATAACGGCATTGCAGAATTTGTCTACAGGCACAGATGGTTTTTGCCAGAAGAATTTAATGAATTGCTACAAATCCAAGGTGTCTGAAAACTTTATTCGGTTGCAGGTTTCTGCGTCAATTATGGGGCTTTGTGAGGTGTCAGTAGATGGCACCTGGTATGGCTTCATTCCCAAAATACATAAATATTTTTGTTTACTATTAGGTTTCTTGTTATTTAGGGGTTCAAGAAAATTAAATAATTTATTAAAAATCATTGTTTGAAATTGAAAGTAAATTGTGATTTTTTTGTTTGTTTAATTTTTTTAGAGATGGATATACTTTGGGAGGCGGGAGAGGATAGGTATAATACTAGTATAGATAATGGATAGGGGATAATACTATTATAGATTTGGCTGAGGTTTTTATATCAGTTCTGTCATTAATGGAGTTTTAATTTTTTTTATGTATCATCTTTTTTATTAATCTTTTATGGTGGTTATTTTCTTTTGTGAAAATTATACGTTATTAAAATTTGCAGTATGTTGCAGTGATTTTGTTGTATGTTTGTTTAGTGAACTATTATTGGTATATTTATGATACCAATAATGAACCTTTTTTGCGGTTTTCTGTTCGTTTGGCAAATATTTATGTTGTACTTTGCAAGTATTGATTTTATTTTTTTTGATAGTTCGATTATATGGTATTGAAATGCGTTTATTGGTTTGAATTGGATTTTGATTGTTACGTAGATTTATTTTGTTATAAAATATTTCTATTCTTTGTTTAAACATTCGGTTTATTAGGTTTATTGGATAGCTATTGTTTTTTAGGGGGTTTTTAGCTTTTTCTATGGTGATTGATCTATATTTTTGACCAGTTAGAGTGATTGCACATATACTGACTGAGGCCATCTTTCGACAATGTCACTACTTGGGCTGCTTCAGCGGCTGTGGTATCCATTTTTTTGCATCAACACTCGGGCATATACCCATATGTTAAATTTGCATAAGCGACTGAGACGAATTACCGAATTGGAAGCGTACTGTAGGCCGATCGCAGGCGCTGGGCGCGCATGTTGGAATTTGCAATAATCGTAACAACCCGTTCGTGTTACATATTTTGGGAACGCCTCATCCAATTAATGCAAAAGTAACAATTTTTTAAAGCTCAATGACAAAGGTAGTACACGCATGTCTCATGTTTTTATTTTCCTTTTTTTTAAACTGAAGCAGGAGACGGAAATGCGTGTGCAAATAGTGAGTCGATTGTTTTGCACTCAAGTGTATATATATATATATATATATATATATATATATATATATATATATATATATATATATATATATATATATATATATATATATATATATATATATATAAGCTTTTAAGTTCTTTACTATTCATATTTGTTTTGCGAAAAGAAATCTTGGGTTTGTAGCAATTAATTACATAGAGAAATAAACAAATAGATGAATAATAAGGAAGATACACCAGTTGCATATCTGAACATATATACGGAAACGAACAACTTAGAAGTTGTACAAGTTCTTTCACCTTCATTGAGGATCTGCAGAGTGATATACGATTTGTTTTAATGATCATTTATACATGAATTTAAAATAGTAATACCTCAACACTTTTAGTGACATTTTATATAGTTTTTGTTGGAACTGACATTCATAGAACACAACCTATTCTACTATTTATATCTGTTCTATTTGAACATATTGTATATAAAAGCATTAGGCAAACAGTTATCCAGAGGATGGTAAACTTTAAAATGCATAAAATCTTGT
>CAXKVY010007317.1:0-33193 GCA_964058915.1 Tetropium fuscum | reverse complement strand
GCGGTACAGTGTAAACTCGTTGATTGCAAATTGGCTTCAGAGCGATAGCTATTATTATAATATGTAGTTATTTTTTCATGTCGATTGTTCTAATAACATCATATATACCAAGTATGAAAAAATCGTCAGTCATCCCATTCTACGGTGTATTGTTTTATAGTAAGAATGGGGTATATCAGTAGCCTTGTATTATATACTACTATGCATACGTAGCGCCAACTTGTGATAATTCACCAAAAGTTCATTACAAGTTAGACAACGTTAGTCGCCGAATGGACAAACTTTTAATTTAGTTCTGTTCTAATGAGATGCTGGCTGAGAATGTCACCTGCAATTGCTGGTAGAATTCCGACGTATAATTAATAGGCAAGAGATGTTTGGAAACAAAAATATCAATATAATTCGTACGGCTATTTCCCAGGACTAATTTTTGCTTTTTCTTCAAAGTTAAATAACAAAAGTTTTATGTGGCCTTGTTTCGTTTCGATGGTGATTTTTAATATTGTGAAATACGTGTATAAGACTTCTACTCTTGTACTTCGCAAACAGAATTATTTAAGATATAATTACCTGATATCCGTGATGTAATTACTTTGTGGTATATAAAGTGAGGAGAGTTGGGACATTAATGAATGAATATTATTTATTAAAATGTAATATCTGCCCTAGTTTGAGGATAAAATCAAAGTCAATAATCATAAGTAGTGTCAATGACTCTTAACAATTTGAAAGAATTTAATGATTTTAATATTTTTCAAGTTAAGAAATGGCGAAACAACTTTAACTTAACAGTTACATTTAGCCACCTCTACTTGAGCTTGTTTTTTTTTGCAAATTTCATAAAGAACAACTTTCTCATAATTATGTGCCATAATAAAAATGCTGAGTAGGGAAGATATGCAGCAAAACGTAAAAAAAGATTTTTTTTTTAAAATAAACTAATGTAATAAATAATTACTTATAAAATGAAGCATAAGGACGTGCATGTTGAAAAATATGTAGGACACAAAAAAAAACACGCATGTATGTCAAAAGTTGACCTGAAATTACCTGGTAACTGGACTAAAAGGGAAACGTATTTTCGGGGATATGGCAATTTTGCTATTAGCGACTAAAATTACCGTTGGGGCGCTGATGTTTGTAAACAAATATCGGGAAAGCGAGTAAAATTTCTACCGTGCCGTTACGCGTTTTCGTGTGCTGTGCTTAAACTCGAGAACATTTTCTTAACTGGGACATTTTTATACGTACAAATCGTTTATCCACTTTAAGGGGTTTTTAAAACAAAGGTATGTAGTTTTGTTTATCAGTAGAATAGATGTTTATACGGCGTACCTGTACTGATATAAAACGTTATTTTTAGGTTATGATGGACGATTTCAATGAAGAGGTTCTTCTTTCATTGGGAAAAGTGTTTTCTTACCTGCAAGCCACTCCAGAGAGTAGATGTGTTGCAGAGGGTGAGGCATTAGTAAATGCCAAGCATATAATTTTACTTGGAACTACATCTGCCACTATGGAATTAGTGCAAATTATAGCACTGTTTGCAAACTAGCGGTGTAAAGTACTCTCTGCATGAAATAAGTGAGAAACTCATCCACAAAAACGGAGATGCAACCGTTGTAGAACTTACATGTACTTGCAAGGCGGAGAAATCTTCAGAGGTTCAACGGTTGTGTGACAATAACACAAGTTCTATATTAACTATGGTACTCAACATTATACAGGGAAAATTCCCTGGGCACCGTGAAGTTTTACCTATACTAGGCTTCGGTAACCCCTGCCTGGTCACAATCACATAATTTTATTGATTGCCTACGCTAATATCAGAATGGCGATTGCCATAAACAATGACAGTACGTCATCGTTTGTTTATACGATTCATTATCTAGAAGTAAATGGTATCAAGGTATCGCCACGTCTGCTTCCCTCACCTGCAAGTAGTGTTTCATGCTTTGTATTAGCCATGTTAACTACAAATTAGGCAGTAACTTTATATGAGGCGAGTGTCTCCACAAACAGTACAATAATTGTCCCTTGCATATATGACTATGGTCAGAATAAATGTCCTAAAACAGTTTCCATATTTTATTGAGTTCAGTTTTCCTTCCGAAATTGGGAAACAAATTATGTTGTGCTCCTAGCAAAGTATAGTCTTATACAGCCCTGTGTTACAGTGCTATACAACGATTTAAACAGTGTCACTAAGCCGTGTGCGTGTACGTTGTATTTAATTTAAATTAACGCTATCCGAGATGCACTGGTTACTAACGAAAATCGGGAGTTTTGACATGAAAAAAAGACTAAGCAATTTAATACACCTACTTATTTATTTAAACAGGTATTCAATTTATGAACAATATAAAATAAGTATACATGCCGTACTCAGCCTTGAATTCACGAGGGGAAAGAGCACGGCAGAGAAACCCTCGATCTCTATTCAAAATAATCGCAATAATGCTGTTGGACATTTTTGTGAAAGTAAAATGAAAACTTGTGTTTTAACCTACAATCATTCCCAAGATACAAAACTGAAGAGTTTGTTGCAACTTTTTCGTCTTCAATGAGGTCTTTATAAGTTTGTACATTTTTGAGATCATGGTTGCCTCGTTGACAGGTAAAGATATTTCACCTTCACATAAATGTACCTCACTAATACTTGTAGTTCCCTCATCATTGAGCTTTCGTCGTCTCTTCAATCTATCTTCACGATTAGAATCATTGGACTTTCTCTTGGTACTTGTAAGTGATCTTTTAACTGGCAAATTTTGGGAAGGTACAGCGTGTCGCTTAAGCTTAGGTTGTTTTAAGTCCACATCTAAAACAAAAATAGATTGTGTTATGTTACGCGTTTCGCGGTTTTTTACTTAATCTAACCTCAATAAATATCCCTTACCTTTTGAACAGCAATCTTCTGTTTTAAAATGATTAGAGAAAACACGCTATTGTTTGTCACTGGCTTGCCCATTAATAAAACCTTCTCTCAAGCTTTCCTCGATTCCCAGTGCATTTATCATTTTCACGTTAATGCCGGAATTTTTCTTCGGAAAATAGTGAAATAAATGGAGAGATCTTTACCATTTCTTGAGTTGCAACCATAAACACAACAGTTTGTATTATGAATACTTTTAAGGGACATGGTAATCACAAAAAGTATAACGTAAGACAAAACGTTAAAACAACACAGCCAATATACCACCGTAAACGAAGTTAAGGAAATCATTAACTCGCTTCCCTGGTGGTCGAAAATGTTTCGCAAAAAAACACAGCCAACAGTAAAACTAAAGAGCACAGCTAAAGAGTAATAAAACCACAGTAATGTCGTAAACGAGGAATCGTGACGGTTAGACGGTTTAAACTCACAGCTCACAGAACGTTTAACTTAAAATTTTTACTCGCTTTCCTCGGTTCGAATTTATTCCGCAAGGGGGCGTACTCATTTATGGATTCGGCAATTTCAAATGAATATCCTGTAAATATATTTTCTACAGTTGGAAAGTTATGTAGACTATGGAAGTAAAAGATAACATGACTTGTAAAGGTATGACGTGTAAATGAGAGAAACCTACATAATTTTTAACCGACTACAAAAAAAGGAAAAGGTTCTCAATATTCGGTTGTGTTTTTTTTATGTGCATTACCGCAGAACTCCGTCATTTATAAATCAATTTTAAAAATTCTCTCTTCGTTGGAAAGGGGGTATATTCAAGTGTTTCAAAGTTCGCAATTTTTTAACTATTACATAATATAACATAAAACAATTAATCTTATGTTCCATTTTATTTCTTTATTAAGCACAGTATATATTATACTACAATAAAAGTTGGTTATCTACCTGAGGATAAATTCGTATGTATTAACTTGTAGTAACAACCTAGTTGCAATAATTTTATAATTTTAACGCAATAATATATTTATAAAAATAAAGCATATTTTCCAGAGTAAAATATTTTTCTACGTCAGTAAAAGTAAAATTCTAAGGGACTGGTGTGAAAACTAATTTACTTTTAGCACTGGTGCTAAAAGCAAATGCAATGATTTACTTTTAACACTGGCATTAAATTGAAAACAATTACGAATTTTTATTTACCTACTTACTCAAATGTAAAGTTAGAGAAATACAAGAGTTACACTTTAAGAATAGTTTCGAGTATTTTGAATACTTAAGTTCGAATACTCAAGTAAACAGATAGATTACTTTGCAGCATACGTATAGTAGCGATATTATATTCTTTAACAATCGCATTATTTAGAGCAGAGAACTTCACATTTTGTACTTAACTTAAGTTAAGAAGTTCTTTCATTTCAGCTTAAAATGCATTTCTCATTTGGTTATTCGTTTACCTCTTTATTATGTTATTTTTATTAAATGGAATAAGTTCTACAAAACAAAGTGGATAATATTTATTTAAAAAGTAAGTACTTAAATAAAGTCATTAATTCAATAGGACATACAGTTTTGCATCATACAGATATTTCATTTTTCCATTTTATTCTTCTATTGTAACAATTAAATTATTTAGGGCCAGAGATAAAATATTTTATACTTATAAGAATCTCAACGTAAAATACAAAGTGGGAATATCTGGTTTGGAGCAAACATATTAATCTATGTCATTTTCGTAAGTAAATATGTAAACAAAAATGAAAACTCGCGGATTATGTATAAGACGAAGCTACGAATGTTACCACTGGTACCAAATGAAGGAAATAACATTAATATATATATAAAAATAAATATATATATATATATATATATATATATATATATATATATATATATATATATATATATATATATATATATATATATATATATATATATATATATATGTATATATATATATATCTATATATATATATATATATATATATATATATATATATATATATATATATATATATATATATATATATATATATATATATATGTATATATATATATATCTATATATATATATATATATATATATATATATATATATATATATATATATATATATATATATATATATATATATATATATATATCTATCTATCTATCTATCTATATATATATATATATATATATATATATATATATATATATATATATATATATATATATATATATATATATATATATATATATGTAGAGAGAGAGAGAGAGAGTTTTAATATTGATTTTAATTGATAGTTTTTAAATTTTTATTGAGGTTATTATTATTATTATCTATGGTAACCAGCCTTAGGTTGGCCTCTTAGGTAGGCTATAATAATTGAGATGATTTATTTTATAGGAAAGATAATTGTTATGTAGATAGAGAATGTAGGGATATGAAAATGGATAATAATCTGACTTAAAGATACTTACTTTAAATGCTTATATTCTTGTACATTATTTTGTTGAATAGGCGCCAGTTCTCAATGAACAATTTTAATTTAATATTTATGTCTGTATATCAATTTATAAGTATATAGACAAAATGAAAAACACTTTTACTTTTCTTATTTTGAATTTTAAACTAGAGCATGTTAACACTTTACCTCAGAAGTAGTTCAAAATAGGCTTATTTATTCAAAGTATTATATTATTTTAAGATTTTCGCTCAAGCTCAAGAAGATTTAGTTTTGTTGATAAAGCTATAACTTTTCAAAGATTGTCTTAACATGGGAAAATTTATTATTGATAATGAATTTATTCTGGAAGAAAAGAGATTGGTTGGCATTCTATTATGATAACCTATAAACCATCATATCTGATATTACTAATACATGGGATATCAAAATCCATGACGAACAATGTTTCATATATATTTAGAGAAAAGCAATATTGTTATATATTATAACAAATATTATAATTTGAAGTTGTGGTTTTGCTATTACCTTTATGTAATGTTAATCCTTTTGTAAACACACTTGCTCACGTCACTACCGTACTGAGGACCTCTGTTGGGAAGTGATGAAATTGCAATGACGTCCTCGCTATGGAACCTGCACTGGTGTCTTCGCTGTAGGAACTGCCTTTAGAATCACTCTTACGGCAAATTCAGGAATGATGTCTCGCAAAACTGCTGGAACGTCTTCTTCGATATATACTAACTAGTTAATTATATGTATATCTAGGATATTTAAATCAGGATACGATGAAAGCTGCTGTAGAACGAGCTCGGACACTGCCTAGACCTGGATAACCCACTATTAGTTAAAATTTACTAATTTTCTTTAACCGAATATCTTGGAAACATGTAATTACTATCGTGCACGAATTATAATTATTAACATTATAAAAACTTTTACTTGATTTTCACAGAGAAAAATAATACGTGGCTACTTTTACTTTCTTTCTATATGCAAACTTATCGTTAAGGAAGTAACTTTCTCATAAAACAAAGATACTTCCTTAGTTACCAGTGTTTCCTTGCTTTAAAGTTAACTGTCAACCAATCAAATGATAATTATTTATGAATTTTACACCTTAACTATGGATTATGATTTTAAACACTTCACACATTATTTTTACGATGTTTGATTTGTTATACAATTTTTCCGAAAGTTTTCGTTTTCACTATTGATGTCTAACACCATTTTGTCTTGGTTTCTGTATGTTCGACCTCTGTGCCTTTCTTAGAGATTAAAAACCTCGCCTCCCACTTCGGAGATGGTTTATTATAAATTTATTTATAACTAGATATAGTTTAATAGATGTTTATATTGTATAAATCATAATACGATATGTCGAAATAATTATTATGTTAAATAATTTTTCTGGCGTATTTTAATTGCGATATTAATAAAATACGGTTTCACCAATGAGCGTGTGACGGATTAGACCAGGGGATCTCAATACATATTTGACATAGGCAAAAATGACAGTTCTAATTAATTTATAAGATTACTAGACTGCGGTATCATAGGGAAGAACAGTCAAGAAACCCTATGAACTATTTATACGTATTATATTTCAATATTACCATAATTTGAGGCATGCTAATATTATCTAGATGTATATTTATAGTAGATAGGTATGTAAGTATATACAGAATATATAAAATATACAGTCTATACAGAATATTATACAGATAAGTTTATATACAGAATGTCTTTTGTTAATTTGAAATGGTAGATTGCAGAAACATTTTCCATCTTTCGATCTTTTTTGTCGTTTCATACATTAAGATTTTTTTAAATATAAATTGTTCCTATAATTAGGCCCATTAAAATTTTCTTCTTTATTTAGAAATTTAGTATTTTCGTAGTTTTATTGTTGACCTGCTGCCATCATTAGAATGTTCTTTTAGAGCCGTAATATTAGCTGAATATTTGTGCCCTTTCAAACATTCTTCAATAAGTTGCATTGTTTGGCCAATATAGACTTCCTTACATCGTTCACATGGAATTTGGTATATATAAAACGTATAGTTTTTTCAAGAAGATTTTTGTCTTTTAAGACAGTGTCAAAGTATCTTAAGGTAAAATACAGATTGGATCGTTGAAATGAGCTAATGTGACCACCAAGTTATATAGTCATTTATTGTGGTATTGTCTAAATACTGCAGTGTAATATACCATTTTCCTCCTTCCGTGTTAGGTACATTGTTTCATTAATAGATTACATTGTATTTCGACCTCCATTTTGTGACATTTTATTGTACTCACATATAGTGAAATGTATCTATTGCCATCTTTAGAACTGCTTTGACGACCATGAATAAAAACCTCAGGGGATAATATTCACGACCATTAGCATTTCATTCATCACACTGGCCTATATAAGTATATTGCCATACAAGAACGCAGGGACCTGAAATACGGGGTTTGCGGAGCATTCAATATACACATTTCTATTTCGGGACATATATAATACGACAGTATCCTTAGTAATGTTTTTGACGCACTATTTTATACGTAGTTTTGCTTTGGCCCTCGCACCTCGCGTGATTTTTGGACGTAGCATTGTGTTTCTCTTTATGCTTTTAGACATAATGATTGCTGGTTGTACTATAATTAATTGTTTCATACCCTACGTGCGGTTTTCTTTTCATAGAAATTTATCATATTTATATAGGACGTCGGAACATGTATGGAGTTAATTTTTTACGATGCAACAATTTTTATCTGAATGTTTTTATTTATAATGGGAATCAATATATATATATATTTATATATATATATATATATATATATATATATATATATATATATATATATATATATATATATATATATATATATATATATATATATATATATATATATATATATATATATATATATATATATATATATATATATATATATATATATATATATATATATATATATATATATATATATATATATATATATATATATATATATATATATATATATATGTATATATATATATATATATATATATATATATATATATATATATATATATATATATATATATATATATATATATATGTATATATATATATATATATATATATATATATATATATATATATATATATATATATATATATATATATATATATATATATATATGTATATATTGTGAAATGAAATCTTGGGTTTGTAGCATTACATTCATTACATAGATAAATAAGCAAATAGATGAATAATAAGGAAGACACAATTACCAGTTGTATATCTGGACATATATACGGAAACGAACCACTTTTACACGTTAAGAAGTTTTACAAGTTCCTTTACCTTCATTGAGGATTCTCAGAGTGATGTACGATTTGTTTTATTGATCATTTATACTTGAATTTAAGATATTAATGCATGATTTTCAGACATTAGTTTTGACATTTTGTGACATTAGTTTTGACGGAACTGAAATTCATAGAAAACACAAACAAATATGAAAAGCAAAGAACTTAAAAGCTAATAAATATATTCCAGGGTGAAAATTGTAATTTTTTAGTAATTGTAAGTTTTTTTCGAATTTTCGAAATCACAATTAATACATAAGATCCAAGAAATGATTTTAATTTTGACTAAGCAAGCATTTCCTGTATCACTCTGTATAACTCTTTAAATGCTTCAGAATTCTATTGTATATATGCAATTCAATATCTTTTAGCATATATCTAGGAAAAGTAGTTGTTTTAAAATAATCTACAAGATTTTATGCATTTTAAAGTTTTACATCTGGATAACTGTATGCCTAATGCTTTTATATATAATATGTCCAAATAGAACAAATTAATATAAATAGAATAGGCCTGTGTTTTCTGTAAATTTCAGTTTCGTCAGATCTTTCATATTCTCGAAAATGAAATATGATGTATGTATTTCAACCTTTAAAATCCACCCCTATGCCTAAATTAATAAAAAATAAACGAAAATTGTAAGAATATTTTAATGAAAAAATTACATTTATTACCTATACATCATCAGACCGACTATCCAACCATTTTACAAGTAATTTCAAGGGCTATAAGATCATGTACATTTCAACATGCCCAATCCCTTCATACTCAAAAGGTAAAAGATTGAAAAGCTCGACAGGGATGGTCCACGCACTATAAGGCAAACTTCTAACAGTTATCATCATTATTTTTTATCCTACAGACATAAAATAAATCCATGCTAAGAATATGTCAGTTTTTACTATATCAGTTTTTACGTATATTTTTCAGTTTTAGAGTTATTTTGAAAATAAGGTAATTTTTTAAGAAATTTGGTAAATATGTTTTTTATTCATATTTTCATCATATTTTTTCGGAAAATACGCATTCTAACTACGGAAAACTTTTGGACTACATGATTAATACTAAAATGAAGCAAATTGTGAAGGTATAAAGGTCAATATCATTTATTTATAGTAAGTATAAAAGTAATTTAAAAGGTCATTACAAGCAGTACAAAAAATGATCTATAAGTTTTTTCCGAAAAATGCATCGGTTTTCCGTTATTTAATATTCTATTCTTCGAACCAAGTTGTAAAAGAAAACTTTTTTCAACAAGCCATAACTCTCTTTATTTTGGACTTCATTTGGCGCATTCATAAAAAAGCAGTCTCTTTGTTTTTAAGCTTCATTTTTGGTTTTGCTTAATAGAGTTGACTATTGATAGAATGCGAAGTTATCGCATTATTCAAGAAACAAGCATTTTCCACAGACCTCAAAAAAGTATAAGGTTCTCAATTCGACTGTTTTTTTTATATGTTCGTTGCCTCAGAACTTCATCATTTATAAATACATTTTAAAAATTATTTCTTTATTGGAAACGAGCTGTTTTCAAGAGTGTTTCATTTAAGTGTTATTGGCATTGGACCTTAGATGCCGAAGATATACCGAGGAACTCATCATATATATCGTTCACAATCCTAATTTATGGATATTTAAAAATATTAAAAAATATTTCCTATCCATCTGACAAATATTTTCGCGAAACTATTTTGCAGATATATTTGAAAAGTGCAAAACACGAGTCCAAAAAAACATTGATCAGATGATTGGAAAAATGTCACTAACTTCAGATATATGGACCTGTCAACACAATAATAATTCTTTTATTTCTTTGACTGCTCATTTTTGGAATAAAGATGTCTCTAGTCACAGAGAGTCATTTGTTCTAGCTTGCAAGGGTTTTCCAGGTACCCATACAGGTGTTACTATATCTGAGATATTAAAACACCTGTTAGACCAATGGAAATTGGACACAGACCAGATTCACCTTTTGTTGGCAGATAACGCCGCAAGCATGAAAAAGGGTGTATCTGACACCGCAATAAAATATCAGGGCTGTTTTGTCCACACCCTGCAACTAGCAATAAATGAATCTATTGATTGCCAAAGAGCAGTGATATTATTGGGAAAGCAAGAAGAATTGTGACTCACTTTAATCACTCTGCAACTGCTTGTGATAAGCTTAAACAACTACAACAGCAAGTGAATATTCCAATAAAAAAACTTATCCAAGATATACAAACCAGATGGAACTCAACATATTATATGCTTGAGCGATTGCTAGAACAAAAAACGGTCATAAGTATGTATATCCTGGATCATCCAAATTTATCAGATTTGACATTCCACCAATGGGAGGTGACTAAAAATATAATCAACCTTTTACAGCCGTTTGAGGAAATAACAAAGCTCGCAAGTAATAGAGAGTGTTTGTTGTTTATCGGAGGTTATTCCTCTGGTAAAAACCTTACTTTCGTATTTGAAGAATAATACAAGCAGTGAAATATTATCCGGTGTAGGCACATTAAGGGGGGACCTCCAAAAAAATTTGGAAAAACGGTTCGCCCACATTTTTACAGGCGAAAATTTCACCCTGGCCACATTCGTAGATCCGCGCTTTAATAATAGTTTTTTCGACAACGGACAAGTACAACAAATACATGAAATACTAAAAAGCAAAATGATTGCTTCAGAGGGAGTAAGCGAAACGATTGCCGAAAGTGACAGTGGAAATGAGAATGAGGAGGATAATGTGCAATTGAAAAGGCGAGCTATGGACATGGATTCTGTCATAAAAAGACAAAGGACTGTACGTGACTTGTTTTGGGAAACGTACGAACATTTTGCTGGTGAAGGCACATCGAGAAGTTCGCACTGTTCTGCAAACAAAATTCTGGTTTGATGAAGCTGACGCTAGATGATAAAATTACATCATATCAGGATCAGCCAGTCATTTCTAGAAATGAAAATCCTGTTCCGTGGTGGAATGACAACAAATTAACATTTTCTAAACTAAGAGGGTATAGACGATATGCCGATATATATCGGTATCGGTCGATCCCTAATATATGTATATATATATATCGTCGCCGTGGATGTGAAGGGTCCTAACCCACAAAAACAGAAAAATGGAGTTAGGGCCATTTTTAAGATAAAAATAAGTTAATTTATCATTTGTGAAAAGTTTTATGACATAAATTTATAAGAACATCGTTTTTGAGAAATATGCTTTTAGTTATATCCCACATCTAAATAAGGTGAATGGTTCTATGTCAAATAGAACCTTCAATGACTAAATGCCCTTCCAAAAATTTTGTGAAGTTTATTCTTAATGTACATAAAAATAAACTTCACAGAAGAATGATAACTCATACAATCATATTATCTAAGCATGCTAATATTTATGTTGTTTCAGGAGATGTCTGAAACAATATTATAACAACGCTCATGATTTTATGCTTTATAGAATATTCACTCTCATTTTCTGTTGTTATTTGATGACATTATAATGTTTAGGTTAAACATGAGGATACGCATCTAGTCTAATAAATGCATATTATATACCATTTACTTAAATAGTGAAAACAGATATTTAAAAAGATAACTGAAGATAGTATGGTTATTCTGTATTTAGATGTGACAGAGATTTTTCGGCCACGGGCACTGTCAGAGAGGGAGGTGTACTATTAGCCATCAACTCATTGTACACCATTAGTCAATTAGATAGGTATTAAATCAAAATTTGTAAGTTTGCATAGTATTGATATTGTGGTTATTAAAATAAAAGTAAACAATGGATTTACATATTTACACATTATATTCCACACAACAGTTGAAACTAATCATCCAATTTTTGAGATATTGAGCTCTTTAGAGTACATTTTTGGACACACTTTTTTACAGTTGATGACGTACATCGGCTTCTGTTTTAATCTGCTATATATTAAACTGTAATTCTTTCCTAGGGTCCTCTGTAGTTCGATAACTTTTTGATGTTCCGCCAATTTACAAAATGACATATTTATAAATCGTTCTTCAGCACTAATACCTAATTTGTATCCATTATTGTATGCATTCATCACTTGTCAAAAAAGCAGGATGAAATGAATGGCAAATATTAGAGCTTTCCGAATATATTCGGATTTACTTTTCGATTTCACCTGTCGCTTAATGGAAACGTTGCTTCTCGGAGATATATCGGAGAAATATGATTGAGAATTCGGAAATCTATCGGGGGTGATTCAGAATCTGAGAGATTTTCGTAAGTTTGCAGCATTCTATTAGGAATATTTAAGACAAAAATATTATATCTAGTCCAGACACATTGTGGGATATCAGTTGAGTTGGGCCTATTGAGTAAACTAAATATGCAGATAGATAGATAGCTACCCGAATTAGATTATATTGCAAATTGGAATTATTCAATTATCTACAATTGGGAATGACGTTTCTTGCTGGCCTGAAATTCTCCTAAGTATATAACTTTTCTATCAGGTGAAATATTATTATTATTATAAGTTTTGCCCTAGATTTCGTTACTTATATTATTAAACCATAGAATTACAAGCAAATCGTATAAGCTGGTTTCACAGCAAGCAGGACAATATGATCATCCCATTATTTTGTGTTCACTAAATCGTTTTGTACTAGAGTCTTTCCATGTTTCAGCTGTCTAGAATATTGCTCATCTTCAACAAACCAATAATTTCTCGTTTGCAATATTGGTCCTAAAATTGTATTTTCTAGGACACTATACAATTTTATTTTAACTGTAGATATTCCCGACTCTCACACATTGTTCTCTATTTCAAATATAGCTCTCTAATAGTGTTAAACATAAACCTCTGACTCAAAGGTTTTGCATTTATTGAAAGAGTAGGGAATAATATGCATTTGTAAATTTCAGAGATACAAGGTTAGGGCTATTATGACGTCTTGCGTCGATATATTTTTTAAATTAAAACAATTAATTTTCATTTCGAAATGAAAACAAAGACACCCCTTCTGTATCTGTATCTGTAATTTGTTCAGAGGGAGTGCGGATCAAAAGTCCACTACTGTTAGGCCCCAGTATCTCCCTAGGCCATCGACCAATCTAATGTTGTAAAAAAGGTGATGATATTGCCTAGGGGCGTTTCCCTAGGGATGGATTTTCTGGTCGATGACACGGCGGGACACTCACAAAGATGTTGGTCGACTGTTTCATCTCCTTGTTCACATCCTCTGCAGATGGGTGTGTCACTTTGTCTCATATTATAGAGGTGCTTCCTTACCCGGCAATGTCCGGTTAAGATTCCTGTTACAAATTGTAGGTTTCTCCTAGACATTGCGAGTAATTCCTTGCTGTCTCTTCTATGCGATATCTCAGGAGATTTCTGGCCAGCTGACAGCTACTTGTTTCATCCCGTAACGTCTAAAATTTCTTATGGGTGTTTTCTTTTATTATTAGGAGCTTCGCTGCAATTGGTAGTGTACTTGAAGGACCGGGCCCAAGGATTTTGAAGCTGGCCACCTTCTTGGCCAGTTTCTCAGTCTCTTCTGCGGCTATGGTTATACATGTGGGCTTTGTACTACACTGGCATTTTTATCCATAGCCTAGTTCCATCGGAATCGCAGATTTCTGGAATATATACCACAGCTTGCTCCTTCCTTCTTCTTCGATCCGTCTATGACGACATAGTTTACAACTTCAACAGCGGTCTCATCTTTACCAGTAGTTTGTATGTCGTAAGGTTTATCAAAGACAGGCCGAGGCGGAATACCATCTGCACATGCCTGTAAAAGACCACAGGCGGTGTCTAGTTTGGCCACAGCTCGCGTTTGGTAGTATGCCAACGGATTTGAGCAGAGTCATGGTACAGCGTTACCTCCATTGCTATCGTTGGTGTTGTTCGCATACCTATGGTTATGATCAGACAAATTCTCTTTGCACCTGGCATAGCTTGAGTTTTGCTGTTATTTGTTGACTCTTGGGCCACCAGACAACAGCTCAATAGGCCATCATTGGTCTTATGGTAGCAGTGTATATCCACATAACCACCCTGAGTTTCATTCCCCAGGTTTTCCCTATGGTTTTGCGGCACTGCTCATATGATATGAAGGCCTACATTTATTCTTCTTTTAAGGTGAAGACTCCAGTCATGTGTGTTGCAAAATTTAATGCTGCGTTTAGGAGAACGGGTGCTCTCATTGGCTCCAGTTTTCTTTTCATTGTGCAGAGTATAATTTCCTTCTTCCTGGGGTTGACGGATAGGACTCCTAACACCAATTTTCGATTATTCTTAGGTGCCATCTGCATTCTGTGACACCACATATTTGCCTTGCTTTACGCTTTATAATTATCTGTGTTTCTATAAAGGTTTCTATGTGCTTTTTATATTATGTATACATTTCAATTTCAAGTACGAAAAATATCGTATATACTTTGCGACTGAAGTACTTTTAATCCCTCAGCTCAATTATGTATATATACATAAACTTTACCCTCGGGATTAAAAGCACTACTTCATTTTTGCCGTATATAATATACTATTAAATTTTGTAATTTTTAAAACTTAGGTGAAAAGTAAACAGTCAGGATAACAAATATTGTATACTTACCTACCACCAAAAAAATTATAAATTTCCTACAGGAATTTAATTATTAATTATTTAAGGTGAAGGAGACCCGCAAAGAAGCCGCTTTAAAATTGCCTTTGAATCTTTTACAGAATCCAAAAAGAGTGTATTTAATAATTTACCTGGCATAA
Source organism: Tetropium fuscum (assembly GCA_964058915.1). Taxonomy (NCBI): domain Eukaryota; kingdom Metazoa; phylum Arthropoda; class Insecta; order Coleoptera; family Cerambycidae; genus Tetropium; species Tetropium fuscum. The sequence goes on along the minus strand of CAXKVY010007317.1, from coordinate 17,775 downwards.
TATCCCACGCCCACAGATCTTCAGAAATGGAATGCTAAATCGCAGTTGTATCTTTATAATCCCCTGACGATTCCTTATTAAATTAACATTTTCATTAAATCACAGAAGCTCTGCCTTTGGTTAGTTGATTATTGAGGGTTCCTTGTTATATATGTTTAATATTCCCATAAACCCATTGCGGTACGTAAGGCGGGATAACTGATGTAATTTACAAGATGCTGTGTATTAATATCGATCGGATCTTTGCTGACCTATATTAACATGCATGGCAAAATTGGTGAGATATAAATTTGACCTGAATATCATGCCATATAATGGGACATCAAAATATATTATTTGCATATTTAATTTTTATGCATAATAGTAACGACATCCGTATATGTTAAAAAGTGCTGCTGTTTACATAATTTTACGGTACGTACTTTACCTTAATCAATATTTATCATTGGCAATATCATTATTAGCTCCTGAACACCATGTCATTCTTAGGTAGTTAATTGAGTAACATAATATTAATACTCACTGAACACAACAAATATTTATAGTTTTGTTGCCGCTTTATTATTGTCTTTTAATGTCAATTTACTCTTGGATAGAATACAATTTTAATGAATAATTTTAATTAATTCAATTTATAATTTGAATACATCAAAAAGTCAAATGATTGTTGTTGGACAACAGTTATATCGACACACTTAATACCATCAATAATTATTATTCTAAAACTACCTTTGATGTGTGGTTGCGTGTGATCTTCAGTTTAAGTGGAGTTAATTTAAACATTTACATATCATTTAAACTGAACTAATTTATATTCCTAGTATTGCGTTTGCCATTGATTTTCAGACTAAAATAGGACTAGGATATAATGTAATTGGACTTCGCAATCTGGAACTGAAAAGAAGTTAAATCAATATGACCGTCGCGTCGTGTCAAAATACAAAATTTACCATTCTTTCTGGTCTATATATATATATATATATATATATATATATATATATATATATATATATATATATATATATATATATATATATATATATATATATATATATATATATATATATATATATATATATATATATATATATATATATATATATATATATATTGTGAAAAGTAATCTTGGGTTTGTAGCATTTCATTACATAGAAATAAGAAAATAGACGAATAAGAAGGAAAACACACTTACCAGTGCTATATCTAGACACACATACGGAAATGAACCACTATACACACGAAAACGAACCACTTAGAAGTTGTACAAGTTCTTTCACCTTTCTTGAGGATCTTCAGAGCAGTATACGATTTATTTCATTGTTCATTTATACTTTAATTTAAAATATTAATACTCCAACACTTGCAGTGAAAATAGTTAAGATCCTCGGCATATCAAGTTATTTATTGGCATAAAAATTTCTATCTAGCATGATTCCAATAGACAAGTCCCAAAAAAATTTATATAATATCAAGCATACATAAACTATGTCTGTATTAAAAGATTAATGCGAAAGCATAATGGTAGAAAAGGGGTTCGAGAGTTTCGCGAAGAAGACTACAATATACATATGACGCCTATGTTAAATACTGAAGTTAGTAAAGAAAAGGTGAATATGATGATTGTGTCTCAAAATTAACGCAAGATTTGTATTTGCCGCCATTTGTGCAGTAAAGTGGCAACCCTAAACAAAAAACCATTCGATAGCTGACAGTCTAGGGTTAGTAAAAATGGAGCGTTACACGATAGAACAACGTGTCTTCATTATCGAACAATAATTCAAAAATAATGAAAGCTTGGCGGCCGCAGTTCGAAAATTTCATACAAAATATGGTCGGAATAATGTTTTAACTTCGTCAACTGTGAAGAGATTAATTGAAAAATTCAGGGAGACTGGATCTGTTGGAGACGCCAACCACACTGGTCGTCCAAGAACAAGCCGTTCAAATGTCAATATCGAAGCAGTGCGTGAGAGTGTCGGTGACAATCAAGGAACCTAAATTCGGACTCGTGGACAAGAATTGCAAATTTCAGGAAGCTCTCTACAGCGTATATTCACTAAAGATCTGTGTCTCCATGCTTACAAAATTCAATTAACGCAACAACTGAAGCCTAATGACCATGCACAGCGAAGAGAGTTCGTTGAATGGATTATTAAGCATCAACAAATGGATGCTGATTTTTCGAGCAACATCATCCTAAGTGATGAAGTACATTCTCACCTTGATGGCTTTGTTTATCGCCAAAATTGCCGCTTTTGGGGTTCTGAGAACCCACATGTGATTGTCGAAAAGCAAATGCACCCACAACGTGTCACTGTTTGGTGTGGATTGGACCATATTTTTTTGAAAATGAGGCTGGTCAAGCAGTGACTGTTACTGGTGCGCGATATCGCGACATGATAACACAGTTCTTTCTGCCGAAATTGGATGATATTGATGTGGCCAATATGTGGTTTCAACAAGACGGTGCCACATGCCATACAGCCCGTCAAACAATACAATTACTGCATGATACATTTCCAGGCCGTGTACTCTCTCGTTTCGGTGATCAGAATTGGCCTCCTAGATCGTGTGATTTAACACCATTAGATTTCTTTTTGTGTTATTCCATAAATAACCTTATCCTGTGTACTTTATAATTAAAAAAAAAAATATCATGACTAAAAACTGTTTTCTGTTTAATTCAAATCTTGCGTTAATTTTGAGACACCCATTATAAAGCTTAGAATTCTAAATTAAATCATATATAGTTCACATCATATATGTTTAATTATATAAGTTAAACGTAAAATTAAATAAATAAACTTCACAGCTTCATTGTCAACAAACCAGTGTCGTGGAAATAGTGCTCAGTGTTATGCCTCGCAGAATTAAAACGATTAACAAAAATTTTATAACGTAACAACAATCTCAAACATTGCTAGGTTTAAGTATATATATTGTTCCAGAGGCTAAGTCCCATGTATTAGAATAAGTTACGTAGGTTTGGGTACGGTATTTTTAAGATTAAAAATTTAATTATTTATTTGCACTACAATTTGCATATTTCTATTCATACTTCTATTTGCACGACAATAAAAATAGTCATATATAACTTCTTCTTTATTATTATTATCTTGAAACATTTCAGGACCCAATTTAAGTTCTACAATTTGAAACAAATTAAATTTCAATTTATTTAATAAAACATAATAGTAAGTATCATAGATCCATTCATCATTTGAAAATAATTTTAGTTTTAAAATTCTAATATTGTAAAATTTACATAGATCTAATTGGACCCCCCCCCCCCTAATGACTATAGTGTACTCATGCTTCTCAGTGAACCTTCTCCAATTATAAATTAAAGTTCGTAGAACTGGCGAATAGGAAGGATTCTATAGGGAAGAAGATAATGGGGAATAGGAAAGTATCCTGAAAACTTGTCAGACGTTTCTTCGCTATGCAATCACTGTTATTATCTCAGTTAATCTAAATCTAAATCTAAACAAATGATTATTTCATATATCATAAAGTTCAATTATAACAAAATTAATAACGAACGTGGGTCCCACACTATTAAGCAGAGCGGACCCTGCTTAATGTCTTTTTGAAGATTTTTCCACCGACCCTCGACAAAAAAAAAACAAAAAAAAAAAAATAACGAACGTGGGACATTATGAGTTCACATTAACAACTAATCACAATATATGTTCAAACTAGGCCTTGTATATTGTAGCCAGACAATGTTTTGGCTACTAATTGATGTTTGATAGGGTTCTTAGTTTTATATAGTCTTATCCTTCTTTAATCTTTGCGTATCGATGTTTCGCGTTTTTAAATTTTTTCTTACTCGAAGATTACTTATTACTCGCAGCAAGTAAAAATTTTAGACATATATATCTACTATTGTTCAGAATATCTTCATATTTCATAATTTAAAATAAAATCAAATATTCTTAAAATTGTTAACCCAACGTGGAGCCAAGAATACTATATAATATTAATACATAAACTATTACTTAACATGTTATAATATATAATATACTAATAAATAATATATCATAATCTATAAACTAAAACAAATTCTCTAGCCCAACTATATATATATATATATATATATATATATATATATATATATATATATATATATATATATATATATATATATATATATATATATATATATATATATATATATATATATATATATATATTGTTATAGTTGGGCTAGATAATTTGTTTTAGTTTAGAGATTAACAATTATAATTACATTATTAGATAACATTATAACAATATATATATATATATATATATATATATATATATATATATATATATATATATATATATATATATATATATATATATATATATATATATATATATATATATATATATATATATATATATATATATATATATATATATATATATATTGTTATAGTTGGGCTAGAGAATTTGTTTTAGTTTAGAGATTAGAGATTACAGATTTATTAGTATATTATATATTATAAAACGTTAAGTAATAGTTTATGTATTAATATTATATAGTATTCTTGGCTATCATAATTTGGCCTATTTCGCACTCCTCTATTAACGTTGCTATAAAAAGGAATTCCCAGAATTGTTAGCATCGGAATGGTACATAATAAAAATAAAATTATTTCATTCCACCTACGTCTATAAAAAATGTAATATTCGGTTGTGGGAATTTTACGAAGCCTATTCAGATTTAACAAAGGAGCTCTATCAGCGAAACTTTCTTATTTATAGGACTGCATGCGAAATTAGATTGAAAGTGCCCCAGGATTTGAATACTACAATTGCCACATCGATGGAGAAGGCCGCATAAAGTTTGTAGTTCATTAGTGGTTCTAATTCAAATCTTGATGTTCGAAAATTTATATAATTCAGTTCATTAAGATATAACGGGGAAATCACGGTTTATGAATATACAATTCGAGATATAATTATTTCACCTAAGATATCCAGAGGAATTAAGTCTTGATATATTATTGGACAAAATTTACTCTAGGGAGGTATTCTACAAATGATAATTGCTATCTAAATTTTAATTGCCATTATCAATTCTATATTTTAATATTTACTATTCTATTTTACTACGTTGTTAAACAATAGTTTAAGACAGTTACTGATTTATGCAAATATAAGATTGAAAATGACAAATATTCAGCTAATATTACAGCTCTAAAAAACACGCTTAATTATGGAATCAATTTATATTCAAAAAAATCATAATGATATAACGACAAAAAATATACCGAACATCTAGCTACAATTTAATAATAAAAAAAAATTAAATCAACAAAAGATTATATTTTTGTAGACATAGAATGGAATAATTTTATTTTTATTATGTACTATTTCGATGGTAATAATTCGGGGAATTACATTTATATCTACGTCGATAGATAGTGGAAAACGGCAAATTATGAATTACAAATATATGTTTTATCCAAGAATTTGAAATATTCCTAATATAGATTTCTGAATTATTCTAAATAATATCAATTTACGCAGTAAAATTAAAAAAAGTAAAATTTTACGCAACTGGTTTTGTAAATTTCATTTCATGCTAGGTTATTTGGCCCTGACAATCTATGAATGTGAGAAACTGTCACACCGTTACAACCTACTGGATTATGCCATATAAAATTCAGTTTTCTTCTAATAAAATATAAAATTGTTCAAAATTAAAAAAAACCTTGTATAAACCACGTTGGAAAACACTATTTTGTGTAACTCGTATCCTTTTGCTCATCTGATCAATACACAAAATAGTCCTTTTCCCAACTGGTTACATAAATAGCTGTTATATGCAGAAAAAAATATGAAAATCTCGTCCACAGACTAAAAATATTTGTAGAATAATTTAATTTTTCAGTACAATAATTTAACTTGGAGCTGCTCTATTTTATTTAACCTGGATCTGATGTAAAGTATTGTCAAGCCTTCATTTGAAATATTTAATTATGACATTGTAAGGGATAGAAACTCACTCACTACAAAACTATATTAGAGTTGGAAATGTAACTTTTATTATGAATACAAGGGATCTTTTTCAGTTAAGTTACATAAATCATCATCTATGGAATTTTCTGAATCACTAATTTATATATTAAACCAACTTACTCTTATAATTAAACGTAAAATTTGATACTTGACATTACCCTTTTTTATTTTGACTACTATTTATCATTTGTTATAAACAACATTGTAATTAAAAAATCGTAAATTTTCCCAACGTATCGTAAATTTTCAAATACGAATTTTGAAAGAAAATCAAATACACTGACGGACATAAAAAGTGGCGCACCTAGATTTTGTCCCAAATTTGATGTTCAATAACTTTCAAACTAGCCTATCGATTTTGATAATTTTTTTTTGTTTGAAAGGGCGATTCTTCTCGGATGACTATTTTGTAATTGGCTTTCCATAAAAATGTATTTTTTAATATGTACAGCCTGTAAAAAGCGATTATGATTTTGACACGAAATTTGACTGTCGCTGTGGAGTGAAATTTTATTTGTATTGAATTCTTAGGTTGGTCACGGTGTTTACCATTCTTTTTTCAATATTCTCTTTTTTGAATCACCTCTCTAGCCCCTTCAGCAACGAAGATGCGACATTTTAGATAAAACGGTGTTATTAAGTTTGATATTCAACAAGGAGGTCGTGGAGCAGAAAATGTCTAAAAAGTTCATCATTTAAGAAATGCTTAGCGTTTTCGATTACGGTGCTGAAATAATGTTACTTACAAGTACAACCAACATCAAAAAGAAATTACAAACAAAGAATTATTCGACATTTTAGTAAAACGACTGTAATTATTAATGAACTGAACAACAAACTAACTAATAACGAGTATTTCCTCCTCTGGCTGCTATAACAGCTTCCATACGCCTAGGCATGCTTTCAATCAAATTTGTGATAGTGATTTGAGGGATATTGTCCCATTCTTGTAAGGATTAAGGATTCCTCTCTGTAAGAGCAATCCTTAATTCATTCAGATTCTCTGGGTTGCGTATCCTAACACGTTGTCTCAATTCATTCTATAAATGCTCAATGGGATTCATATCAGGGCTTTTAGCGGGCCACGGCATACGATTAATTCCGACATCGTTTAAAATCACTGCTGTATGCGGTCGTGCATTATCTTGCATTAAGAGGAATTCTTCGCCAATGTAAGGTGCAAATGGGACAACATGTTCAATCAAGATCTCTATGTATCTAACTGCATTTAGAGATTGCCGTGGTGGTAATTCGGCATCGCTGGTAATTCCACCCCATACCATTAGTGAAGCACCGCCAAAACTCTCCCTTTCACTGAACATACCGTCCTCGTATCTTTCCCCTTCTCCAAACCCTCCGACGCCAAACAAGATGAATTCGAGCAAAATCCAAACGAGCTCCTCTATGTCGTCGAAGTAATTGCATTCCAATAGCAGGACTTCTTGCGATAAAACCGAGACTCCTGAATCTCCGACAAATTGTTCGATCTGACACAACTGTTCCTCGTGCATTTCTTAAATTTCGGTTTGTGATCACAGCTGTTTGATAGGGATTCCTCGATATTTGCAGACCAATAAATCGATCGTCAATATTTTGCATAATCCTGGAACTACCCGAACCTGGACGTCTGCTGTATTGGCCCGTTTCTCGGTAGCGCTGGATCGCTCTTCGGATAGTTGTTTCTGGTAGACCAACAATACGAGCTGCATATCTTTGACTCCTTCCATCTTCTACCAAAGCCACAACTCTAGCTACTTGAATTGGACTAATTTGCACTGGCATTTTCGTTTAGAACGTTAACTGAATTATTTTTTTTCACGGGAATTTCAACTGAATCTTTTGACGTTTTAGTGTTAACCGTTACCATAGCCTCCTAGTTAAATATCAAACTTAATAACACCGTTTCATCTAAAATGTCGCATCTTCGTCGCTGAAGCTAAGAGGTGATTCAAAAAAGAGAATATTGAAAAATTAATACCTAAGAATTCAATACAAATAAAATTTCACTCCACAGCGACATTCAAATTTCGTGTCAAAATCATAATCGGTTTTTAAAGGCTGTACATATAAAAAAATACATTTTTTTATGGAAAGCCAATTACAAAATAGTCATCCGCAGGAATCGCTCTTTCAAACAAAAAAAAATATCAAAATCGATATGCTGGTTTAAAAGTTATTGAACATCAAATTTGGGACAAAATCTAGGTGCGCCACTTTTTACTATGTCCCATAGTTTAGTTACTGCTCATTGAATTAGTTACCTAAGCAATTTTTTTTCGTAATTTTTGAGAAGGTACATCTCGGAAATGTCTTAAGTTGGTTTTATAAAAAAATATATGAAAGTTCATCTCTTCCAGAATTAGTGGCGGTGTTCTTAAAAAAATACTTTTTAATTTTTTTTTAAATACTACTTGTTGCTATAGTCATTGAAGAGTGACCTGTCTTTTCTATCTACAATCGACAAATTATTCAATTGTTGCTCTGTAGATTAGTGTATTTCCGCTCAATATGTGAATTCGACATTTTGCATTGAATTTTGTAGACACTATCACATTGAAAAAATATTTTTATGGACCTTTGTTCAAGAGCTTTACGAATTTCTTTGAGACATTTCCAAGTTGCAAATAACCACTAAATTCGAACATTGATATTGAATTATTAATATTAATTGAATTATTATTATTAAAGTTTAATACTGACATAATATGACGCGAGATCAAGTTTACCAATTTATGATAGAAATTTACCATATTATATGTTATCCAAACCTGCTCATTTTAAAGTCTATAATTTAATTTATCTCTCGATCGTTTCTTGATAGTTCTCTTTACGTTGCTTAAAGCTTAAAGCCGTAATCAGTAATCTACAAATTCTGTTTGAGCATCTGTGGTTCAACACAGAAAATGTTTAAAATTCGAATGAAGTATTTCATGATTGTATTTCCATAGTACGGGCCTCTCGCTGCCAGATGTCACCTCCGTTACAAATTAACTAAGCTTCGATACCGAAAATATTGCCCTAAAAATTGTTTAGATTAATGTACATATATGACTATTAATTTTGTTTATTTATATTAATTGAATACCAATTGACTGAAACTTGTGCTGGAAAATTTAAAATGATCGAATGGTTTGTTTATTTTATAGATCTACCAGAACTAAATTAGAGTCAAATTTGTACACTGTTTTCATTTAAATTAGCGCATCCGCCAAATTATTTAAAAATTATCTGTATAATAATATATTTTTTAATAAATTTGTATGTTATGTATGTTGCATATTATACTTCAAGATACTGTTAGCGTAATAGGTATTTATGATTTTCATTAATTTAAAGTACTACGCTAAATTTCTGCTCTCTCGTTAATGAATCTCTTGTACCTGCAAAAAGACGCTTTTGTTTATACTTGAATGTATGTGGAACTATGCAGATTCTTCCACTGTCATATATATAAAAGTATACAGACATGTTTTGTTGCCAGTTGTGGTGGCCTTTTAGCCTAATGTCTTTCCTATCCTATCTTTTAAGGGTGTCGGCATACCCCTAACCCTCACTCCTTTAACTCTGACCCAGCGAAAAAATCGGCGTTCTCAGCTCCCAATCAAACAGTATTAGGTAAAAAAAAACAAACAAATCGGCGGTAATCGGCAATTACAAAGTCGTGTTACTTTGTAATTTTGCACACCCCAAATACCTTGGATTTTCCTTTGCATGCTTTGACGTGTCACATAATTATGCATTAGGTTTTTTCATATTTTTCCTTTTTTTTCGTTTTGTTTAATGCTAGTCGAAAAACAGTTGTGTCATAGTTGTGTCATATGTGCAAGTTTCGATTCGAGTCGAGCGAAACAATTTTTTAATAAAGAAAAATTTTATTTTCGGAGACTAAACAGTTAAAAGTATGAGCAAAAAGTGTTTTACAAAAGCATGAAAGCTTATTTATAACGTCGGTGTTATCTATCTACGCAGGACCGTCATTCGATGAGATAAATTCGTAAGTAGGTGAAATAAATTTTATTTTGAAAACATGAAAACATTTTATTTATTTAACATAAATTTATTATAAATGTATGAGCGTTATGAAAGTAATATAAACCCTAAATATTCCTAAAATAGACATTTTATGATATTTTTATTTTTTTTTATTTTTTTTTAATATTTAGCTACAACAATAGTACATTGTTTCATATAATTATAAATTTAAATTAGTCTGTATCGCTGCTATCAGAATCACTTTGACCATTTACGTGAATTATTAGTGGTGGATTTCATCGATTAAACTGTCAACAACACAACCAACCGTAAACAACACAACTAAAATAACCATACTCGCGAGACTACAAATACAAACTGTGAATAGGTAGGCAGTAGTAGGTACTTTATATAATTAGATACCACGTAGGTATCGGACCCAGGCGCCGGCCCTGGCTACCTGCTGAGCCAATTAAGACGTTGAGGGCGTTGAACTAATGTTCTAAGGGGCGGAGATCTGACCAAAACAGACGAATTTTCGCTCGAGTGCAAGTCCATTCTCTCGTTGGATACAGTATAGATATTCTGGGTTGATATTCCCCTCCTCGTGAGGTGATCTCGATGATCGGCTTTTCTTAATTACCTGGCCTCATTGTCCAGTAATTACAACGATTGTAATTAGTAATTAAGGTGTGACTTTTCCCTCACTGTCACTGTCGGTCTTCTCATTCAGATACTTCACTGTTCACTGAACTGGAAACTTTCTTCTGGTGTAGGATCTTCGGTAATTTAAGAATTGAAATTCACAATAATCAGCGATTGATTAATTTATACCATCCGGACGACTGCGCCAGTTTCGATTCGGGTCGAGCGAAACAAATTTTTAAAAAAGAAAAATTCAACAAACTAACAGTTACAAGTTTGAGCAAAAAGTGTTTTACAAAGGCATGAAAGCTTATTTATAACGTCGCGTCGGTGTTATCTATCCCTGACTTTGCAGTCGGCACTATGCATTATATTATTATAAGAGTAGCTTACAATGTGGGATCGTAATTTGCATAAAACGCAGTGGAAACCCTTAGTTATCAGTTCAATAATGTCTGGATACTAACGCTCATTTTCTGCCCTTGTGACATAATATAACTATACTCTCATGCCAATAGATACACAGTGACAAAATAAACTACGTTAAATACGTTACAAATCCTTTTTTTAAAACAATGGGTTTAATTAATATCTTTTATTATATATAACGCGAACATAATAACTGCTTATTTGATTTATATTAGTTTAATTACGATGTACTATCCTTAAATTAATAAACATCCACTAAATCTGAAAATTCTAATTGAAAATTAACAAATATTGCTTTAAATTCCCATACGTTCCCCCATACGTATATAGACACCTTAATATGAAAACCGCAAACATGGTTTCAATCAAATACATTAGAATGCCAATTTGTTGATAATACACAGCTTACAACCGTATTAATGCCACTATTAAATAAGCGGAAATTATAAAATGGTTACGTTCTATAGGATAATCTTCGCAGATGCAGATATTTAATGTTAAAACAAAGAATTTAGCCAGCTAAATCTGAACTAGCTCCTCAATAGGTTCGGTTAACGCAAAATTATTGTCCATTTTTATACTATTGTAACTTCGAAAATAGTAGACGGATTTTCAATCGGTTTTCAGTATATGAAAATCCAATCTTTTATCTATGACGCGGTGTGTAATTTTCAAAATCTTCATTCCAAGGAGAGGGTGGTGAAATCTTTGTACAAAATTTGTTGAAATTAAGCAATTTAACAAAAAAATTTCTCATTTGTTCATAACGAATTTCAAATATCCCATAAAATTTTAGCATAGAGGTTTATTTCCGTATAGGTGTTAAAGAACGATTTATAGAAATTGGCACTTTTTCGTATTTTTTTGAATTTTCAAAACTTAATTTTGGAAGAAATTGGATTTTTACTGGATGCGCAGAATCCTTCTGAATATTGTTACTGTGATTTCGTAAAATTAATTATACAGGGTGTACGCTATATAATGTTAAACATAAAAAACAAAACCGACTTCAAAACATCTATTCTAAAAAACTGCACGAAAAAGTAAAAAATTATTACGTTATTCATTCTTACTAGAATACAATTAATTTATTAGGCCAATAATATACATTAATTGTTATTTTTGGAGTTGGTGCCAGCTAGGGTTTACAAACGTATAACGAAGTAGCGTATGTATACATATACATCTCTAATTGAATTAGACTAGAAGTTTAAATTTAGGTTTATTTGTAATTAGACGCAATTATGCAGAAACCTACCAACCCACAATACCTTCAAATTTGAACTAAGCTCAAAAAAAATATCTAAATGTCTAATATTTTAAATGGCAGAAACCTACAATCTGAAATGGATAACCGTTATCGTACTAACTAAACCATTTTTCTGACTTCCTTAAGTTCGGGTTTTTACAGGAAAGAACCTAATACACTTGGCTGTTCTCAATAATAATTTAATGCGGCCAAGTGGGTTGGTTGCTTTCTGCGTAATATGGAATCTTCACCAGGACTAGAATATTCGCAGGTAATACTATTCAGTTTTGGGTGTTGTTTTAAAAAATCTACAATGTCACCCAATGGCAATACGATCGCTGCAAAATAAAACACAAATCTTAACGAAATGATGGATCTTATTCCATCAGATTGTCAAGATTTCTACAAAAAGTTACAAGGAGATGATACCATTGAAGAAGACGTCGATGGATATAATATGGCTACTCTTGATTTTAGATGAAGATGTTGAAGTTGAAGATGTTTAATTGAGTTTTTTGTATCAATGAATACATTTTCCTTTGTGTAAACCTTTTTAATTTTATTTATTCTGAACAATTCGCAATAATGCAGGAAGCAATCAACCCCGAAAAAAAATGACTGTATTTTTCAATATATTATACTAAATACCTTTTTTGAAATTTGAGATTCTTAGTTTTACCAGATAAAAATAAAAAGTAACTGTTTATTTTTAAGTGTATTATTATTATTATATAACGAAGTTATATTATTGAAAGTGATATAACGATTTTATCGAAACTCTACTTTTGTAGGTTGGAAGCTTTCTGCATAATTATGTTCAATTGTGGTGTGGTGTTCAATTGTACATTATTGACCTAATAAATTGATTGTGTGATAGAAGAGCGAAGAAAGGGAAAAGCCTATCTCAAACTACGAAATCTACATCCAAGGCAATTTTAAAAAAGACATGTAAAAAGTATTAAACAGTGGAAACATCGAAAGACGTGTTAACAGTCTCAGATTAATTCGCAATAGTCTATCCAATGAGACGGAGGAGCAACATGCTCACCTTCCATTCTAGTAGTCTTTTAGTAGTAGTATATGGTCCATTCTAGTAGACTCTTCGGCCATCTTTTATCTTCCATTCTATATACGTGTCCATACCATCTTAACCTTTTTACATCAATCGTGTCTGTTATACTGATTACTATATTCATTCTTTCACGTATTTCCTAAGTTCGAACTCTATCTTGCAACGTAAGCCTACAACATCATCTCCAGTATCCCATTTCCATCACTCGTAACTTTCTCTTCATTTGTTCCGTGGTTTCCCATACTTCAGCTCCATATGTAGCAATACTTTCTACTATTGTCTTATACATTCTAATTTTCGTTTCTCGTCTTATTTGCGTACTCCATAACGTAGAATTCAATTGTCTCGTCACTTGCTTTCCATGTCTAATCCAATTTTAAATTTCTGTTCCTCTCGTGCCCTCCTTGGTAGGTAATCGTAATACCAAGATATTTCTATGAGTCAACCATACAAATTATAAATATTTGTTATGATAAAAAATTCGTGACCTGCTACCTCTAACAAAATTCGGAAAAGATTTTGAGTGTAATCAGAGCGCAAATGGCAAAATTTATTAGCAATATTATACCCGCCATATGATATATTTAATCTAAAAAACCCACCAAAAACCTCGAGATACAGACATTGAGTAGCATCGGAGTGTAAATGGGAAAATTCGAGAGCCATCTTGAACATCGATTTTGCCAAATATTCGTGATCAGCAAGCACAATGTTCATTATAATACCGCACCATAAATCGATAAAATATCGAATTCCACAATACTATATTAAAGTTGTATATATTATTTATGAATATTATTAAATAATAATTGTGCACACAATAATATATTATAGGCCAAGATGTTACGTTTTTACATTTATTTTTGTCTACTTTAAATATGACAATTACGTAAACATCTATTTTTATAGTTAAAAGCGGCAACGCCGATCCACGACCTTTCCAATAACGAATATTCGAGCAGTATATCTCTTTTTAACTTATTGGAATCGTATCTCTCGGATCGGGATCGGATTCTCGGATCGAATAGGATCAGGTTCGCATATCTTACAGTGGCGTGTTCCCGGGAATTGCTAATATATTATTTATATACCTACCTATGTAGGTATACATCGCTACGAGAGTTGAAATAAAAGAGTATGGCGGTTAGCAAACATTTTTGTTCGTTTCGTATGAAACCTGGAAAACGTAGATTTCCACCAGACCTTTATTTACGAGATAGGAGGCGATGTTAAAAAAATTTAAGGAAAATATTATTTGACGGCAAAAATGGATAGTGGGTGTTAGAGCAGAGCCGACTTTAACAAGAAAAAGTTGATTTATGGGCTGCTCGAAGTAGGTACTGACGTGTACTGAGGTAGGTAGGTACCTATTACATCCTCCACTTTTCAGACATCCTCCAAGACATTTCTCAAATAATTTTATCCAAAAAATATTCCAGTGCTTGAGGCCGCTAGGTTATAAATGCTAAATGCAACGATATAAGTTAGGTTTTTTATTGGGATTTACAAAACTCTATTCTATCTATTGTCCATTGACTTTATTTTTATGTAGGTACCTACCATCCTAGATCACAAATTAATAATTTACATCAGTGGGCAAAATTAAAAGTTCTATAGACTGTTTATAAAATTATAACCGTGTACCTACATAGCCACAAAAGAAAGGAAAATTTTCAATGACTGTAAAATACCTCAAGGTCAGTTTCTAATTTTGATTGGCTGTAAAAAGTGTGTGTATTGGAAATCGCTTTGCGATGTGAAGCTGGTAGGTAGGTATGTATTGCATTTGTAATGATTTTTAAAAATGTGTTGAATTTAGTCTCGGTTTAGTTATGTAGGTACCTATTAACAAACAAGCTCTGATCTTTGTCAAAGTTTGTCTGTTAATAATCTTTGTTTTTGTTGAGTGTTAACGATTTGGTAGATTAGGTAGGTACCTACTTACACAATAAATATGATTGTATTTCAATCGCAAGTATATTTATTTTATTTTTCCGTTTTAAAGTTTATTTTTCTCGACTACTTAGCTGTTTTGTACATATTTATTTTCGTTACTTGTGGGAAATATGGCTAGTGGCGAACCACTCACTAAAAAATGATAACGCGCTGAAAGCAATACTTCATGAGTGGTGTGGAAACTTGCATTCAATATCAGGTGTGGTGTTGAAAATATGCATATAAAAACCTTCTACTTTCACCCCTCCAAGAAAACAAAAAATGTCTACGCCAATGAATAACATTGTGTAGGTCAGGGTTGCCGGTCGTTCAACTATACATACATATTGTACGAACTGTAAGGTGAAGGTTTATGAAAAAATTGTCTTAACCAGTTCAACTGCTTAGTCGTTCCTCGAGTTTTCGCGTACCTCGTATTTATGTTTTCACGTAATAAATAAAATAATTTTCTGCACTCCAACACTTTATTGGAACCCCGATTGAGTAAATCTTTTTAAATACATCCAAAAAAGCAAGGACACAAAGAAACAAAATGACGACTGTTACACCCTGTATATGAAGGGAATATCCCTAGTTCGTTTCTGCAAGTTAATTGCATACGTGGTAGGTAAACTTGTGTATATATAAGATATAAATATGTTTTAATATACTGACGTTATTGACTCGATTTTCTGAAGGTTTTAAATATTGCGTTAGGGCTTGGGTATTCAATGTCTTAAGTGTATTGTACAAATATAAACAAGTTTAATGTATATATGCAACAACATATATTAAAAAATCTTCCCTACCAAATCGCGTTTCTACATGTAATTAATTCTATTGCTTTTTGAACTTTACATCGTTGCATGCAAAATTTAAATATCACGTAAAAATAATTTAAATTTACCGAACATTTAATTAAACAGCACATAAATTTCTATTCCAAAATTTTATAAGACGCATAATAGGTACAGCAATTTACTTATTTTTGCTTCAAAATGAGACTCTATAAATCATATCTGACCAGTTCCAATACGAATTAGAGGTTTTCATTAAAACCCAGGGACTTTTTTTTTGAAGGTTCGTTTTTTATATAAAAATAAATTCCCCATAGTAAGCTAATTTGTTTTGTTTTTATCATTATTTTACTTTAAATGCTTGAAATTCTGCTACACAATATTTTTATGTACCATGTAATTATCTGGGAATCAACAATTCAATTCAATTCAATTATTCAATTTATTCATTTCCCAATTGCAATTAATTTAGAATTATTTGTTTTCACACCCTCCTGGGTATTCTTAAAATTCCTGGCTATTCTTAAAATCCTGATTCATTTGTTCTATTTCGTCAATTTTTGCTATTCTTGAAAACCACGAAGTATTCACTTCACAGATTAGTAAGAGAACCTGATTCTCATGGTATTTTATAGGAGAAGTATAAGTTCTCTTGAGAATATTGAGTTTCTAACTCAACTTGTTGTATTAACCCACCGTGTTTGTGAATTTTTACTATATACAGAAGAAATGAAAGCAAACAACAGTTTTTGTTTTGGGGCGAGCAGTTGTGTAGCCAAAATGTTATCACTGTTAATTAAAAATTAACAATAAAAGGAGATTATTATTTCTCCTTTTTCCTGCCAGCTATACCCTCGTGCCAGAGAGGTGTCATTGGTTTGACAGGCATTTTCGGTCCTACTGGAACAAAGTTTTCATTGATAACTACGATTATAGGAGTAAACAAGACGCCTTGAATTCTTCCCTTCTAGGCAACAGTATAACTCTTTGAAGATCCGCTGAATAGCATACATCATCCTCTTTTAGAATCAGCGTCGATTGGATACATTTCTCTTGCAGTCATATATTGCAGTCATATGTTTTACATATTGTTGGCAGAATTCACAATCAGCAAATACTATCTTCTGTGCGACCATGAGTTTTTAACTTGGCACATTCTTCGCACTCTTCATGACCCAAGCGCATAAAAGATATATTCATTTTTGTATGTACTTTACTAGCTTACACTTGATGTCGATGATTATATTATTTAGTTAAAAAGTAGTAGTGAAGCTTGCCATGCTTTAACTTCAAAAGTAATAATGTACAATTCACAAATTCACAGAATAATACACACATTTTTAGCATAGATTAGAGCTATTTTTAGATTATAACGTTATAACCCCATGGACATATTTAATAATCAGCTGATAATTTCTCGATTTTGTTTGGTTAGATCCCGAAAGTATCAACGGCAACGTTGTAACATTCATGACGATTAGTTCCTATCACTTTCCCATTCAGCTACGTTCACGAATAGCGATTTAGCAATCAGGAGAAATAGAAGTGAACTTCCGAGGAAATGATATTCATATTTTCTCCTGAGAAGTGTATAGTTCTCTTGAAGTCAAGAATAGCCACCCTGAGAACAGACAGTCGCACCTAAGTACTAAAGAGTGCCT
>CAXKVY010007316.1:0-11407 GCA_964058915.1 Tetropium fuscum | reverse complement strand
ATGCCGTTAACTTATTTACGGCTGTTTCATGTTGGATGTTGACTTATTCGGGTAACTTTAAAAAGTGACATATTGATTGGCCACGTAATTTTAAATCCATCGCAGTCAGTACAGTGTATTAGCTTATAAAATTTAATTTAAAAACAATAACCGACAGTAAAGAACCACACAAAACACAAAAGCAACTGACAGAGGGCCAAATGACAGATAACAACTGAGCGTCTCCGCCTACATGAAATAACGTGATTGGTCGAACTTATCCATGTGCCGTAAGAGTTAACATATTATTCCCTGTATCGTGAACAGACGCGACGTATTGATTTCCGTTTTCTCAATTTTAACGATTACAGCATTAGTATAAGTTAATATCATCAACCCGCTTAAAGATGGAGTAAGTAATTGTGATTACGGTGCCATTTGAAAATCAAAAGTTTGGATCATTTCCTGCGAAACCGGAAGTGGTGTAAAATTAATTCATATGTAAAAAGCAAAGTTTTGTGAGTGGCGCTACTTCACTATTTCCGGGTATTCTCCCGCGTATCTTCTATCTTCTAGAACTACGTTTCGGCAGAGTCACATCTGCCATCTTCAGGTTCTTCTCCATAACGGCTTGTTGCTGCTTCTGGTTGCTCGATCTGAACTGATTTCTCCCGTACTTAGCTCCGGTTAGATTATTTCAATTTCATTGAATTCTGAAATGAAAAAATTCCGTGTCAGGAATCTTATAACTCGATCAAAACATTAAAAAGTTTCTGGGCCTTGGCCAGAGTAGTTATACCCCTCTGACACAATAATTAGGTACTTTGGCCTGTTATAGATGACTTTATTTTTAATACATATTTGACAAAGTCAAAAAAATAACAGTATTAATTTTACTACTCTGTTCGAATACTATCGTAGGAAAGAGCAATCAAGAAACCCTATGAACTATTGTTTTCGCATTATTATTAATTAAAATCGGCGTATATATATATATATATATATATATATATATATATATATATATATATATATATATATATATATATATATATATATATATATATATATATATATATATACATATATATATATATATATATATATATATATATATATATATACATATATATATATATATATATATATATATATATATATATATATATATATATATATATATATATATATATATATATATATATATATATATATATATATATATATATATATATATATATATATATATATATATATATATATATATATATATATATATATATATATATATATATATACGATTAGATTAAATTTTTTTAAACTGAAGTTACTTTTTAAAAATAGTGAATTTACAACATTATAATATTTTATTAAATTTATTGAATTTTGTTGAATCTCAAATTGTATTATTTTAAAATATTTCCTGAAAATTTTCTTAAGAACAAGAAAGAATAAGTTCATTGGATATGACTATATTTATTGTCATATATGGATTAATAAAATGAACAAATCTGTAAATGTTATATCTACCCTACTCAAACCTACGTAAGTTATCTACTACATGGAATCAAGTCCTCGGCCACAATGTTACTTAAAAACTAACAAAGTTTGAAATTGTTATTACTTTTGAAAATTATGTTAATCCTTTATATTACCACGCACAAAAATTTATCACTTTTCTTGATAACACTGGTTGGTATACGAACTAACAAATGCTGCTGGGCTCTGATGGTGGTGTCATCTAGTGGATGTCGTCGTACTACCTCTGGAATGCTGCTATGACCGCTGATACTGTTAAGAAATTTATTAACCCTCAAACCTTTAATTTACTGCTTCTGCCAATATAAAAGCCTATATCACTTGAATTTTCGGAGAAAATTGTTTATTTTTCTTTTATATTAATCACAAATCTCTTCTGCGGCTGGGATGCTTAATTACGACGAAACCACTTATTTTTGCAGTTATTTCTGCTTGTATACCTTTTACACTGGTGTTCTTGTTTATTTAGCACAAATTTAATATTTAATTTTACTATTAATTTATAACAAATTTTTATGAAAATTAGGAGTGCGGCTGTTACCTCATCGAACGCCTTAGCTGGACTCTTTTTCTTGTTGTTTTGTTGTTACTACGGATATGCCGTATTGAAAAACATTTGCATTTCCTGGTTACCTTAATTCTTGCTTGTTATGATGTTATAATCTGGCCAATCAGATTGATGCTTAATATTTAATTTACTTATTTTTACAAAACACTTACAATGGGATTTTCACTTTATATAATTTTGAATTGTAAATATGTATTACATATGTCAAATATGTATTAAATATGAAGACATCTTTAAAAGGTCTTAATCATCTATGAAAAAAGGCCCAAGAGGGAAGGAAAAGCTAAGATTTTGTAATCAATCGTTTCATTCCTATCTCAAGATAAACCCTATTACATGTAAATTCAGCGAAAAAATACAAATTTATATAAATAAGTTTACAATATCCAATAAATTTTGAAAATAAAGTATTTATTTTTCAGTATTATGACTGGTCATAGAAAAAATAATGTATTCAACTCACATTTAATACCAATTAAGACACGTGCATGTATTACTATACTCGCCTACATCTCGTATCGAAATTCTTATATTAGTGTCTTAATAGCTATCATTAGATGCCCATAGTGCCATCGCATAATATACTATTTTACTAGGATCTTTCAAAACATAAGCATATGTTAAAATCTGCAAAAACCGTGTCATTTTCTGTATATTATATTATAAGTAGGGAAATTTAAAAACGAAAAATAAAGTTGCAAATATACACTATATGCTATTTTCAAAACATGTATTACTTATTTGGTAAATTTTCTCAATAGAAACAGTAATCCTAAAATCTGTCCATAAGACTATTGGGAACATTTTAGTTTTTAGTTTGTCTACAAAAAAATGTGCCTACTGCCTACCGTCGAATTCAATATATGTATTATTATACTATTAGGTATACAAATGATCAATAAGGTAATAAAATTGCGTATATTAATAATCGTGTGTTACATTGACTGACTACTACATTTATTTCCAACAAATGTTTTCCAGAAACACCAAAATAACGTGTATATTAAAAAGCGATAAATAAAACTAACCGGATAAAAATAGCAAGCAGCACGATCTCGTGCCAGCGTTTGTTTCATCTCTTATTTATTACAATATTACTAATACACACTATAACGATATCGACGCTCATTTAAAAGGAAGTTACGTAAGTTCATAATATTAATGAGAAAATATATCGCACGCGCACCCAGATCATGTTCCGATTAACTACGAGTATTTCAAGAAGTTTTAGGTTAGATATCATGATCTGAAATTTAACTAAATGGCAAAAGGAAATGACAACATTGTCGGTGTACTAAAAACTAAAAAATATATATTTTACAAATGACTTAAACCTCCAAAGTCTCTATAAGTCCAAAGAGAGATAATATGAGAAAACCTTCAAACTATTTGCAGTATGGCTTACTTACTGCCTCTCTGCTGATCGGTTAATCACTTACCGATCACTAATTTTTAAACGTCACTTACAAATGTCTCAACAAATTCAGTATCCAAAAGAAACAAAAGGTATCAAATTACCTACCCGGCGCCGGCGTGTAAAATATACTTTTAATTTTAAGTTTACCGAATTTATATAATATAAATTATACCAGCGCTATATAAATACCTGTTTGAGCAGATAACTGTGGAATAGATTTTTGTGGACTGATGCATACCTACGCTGTCTAATATTTTGTACAGTGCCGTTCAAATGAAAGTAAACGACTCTTATGAGAAATTTTGGAAATTTTCCCATTGTGAAGCAGGCTTTTGTGTCTGTCAGTTATAGGGTGACAGCATTTTATATACAGTATTTATTAAGGAAAATCTATATGGTAAGGACGTCTCTTGTAAAAAAATCCATTAAATTGACAAACTAACTGAGAACTTAAGAAAATTACTATGAATTAATATTTGGTCCAAGCACCATTCGCGTTTATAACTTTTTCAAGCCTATTTCTCATAGACAATATTAGTCCTGGTCCTGGTCCTGCTGTAATCCTCGCCAATATTTTCCCAGGCATTTTCAAACGTCAACCACAGTTCTTCTACGTTCGCTGGTCGGAAATGTCTTTTTCCATTTATGCCCATACATTTTCTATCGGATTTAAATCCAGCGACTTAAAGAGGGCCAAGGCAGAGTGTTAATATGGTTTGTATTCTGCCATTCAGTAACAACTCGTGATTTGTGAATAGAGGAATTATCCTTCAATATAAATTTAATTGGAATATGGAAAAAGGAAAGAGGAAATAAAAATATTTTCCTGCTGGAAAGTGAAGTTCTCGGGATATAAAATGGAAACGGAAGGTAACATAACATATTCCAAAATGCGAGCGTAGCTTTGACCAGTAAGACGCTCTCTGATTCCCCAAGTAACACCTGCTCCTTGGCAACATATCCATGCCCACACGTTGATAGAGAAGCGACCACTACGAGCTGTAGGATTTATATAGCGCTCTTCATATCGGCAATTTCTTGGGCGGTATACACGCACAGAGCCATCATAGCAGGATTGCAAAACTTTTTCGTCTGAAAAAATTGTGTTGTCCCAAAAGTCCTGTGGTACACCGACAAATTGGTTGGCAAAGTTTAACCTCTGCTCCTTATGCCGTGGCAACAGAGCAACTTTATTTGCAGCCGAAAAATTATTCAGCTCAGATGCTCTGATACGTCGTCTTGCGGTTTCCACCGAAGCAGGAAATTTTTTTAAGAAGCAGGCAGTCACTGTTGTATCAAAAGGATTCTGTCGGAGATGATCAAGGACGAGTTCGTCTTCCTCCATAGTACTGAATTTCTGACGGCCCCTCTATGGACGTACTCAACAGTTCCTTCTGCATTCCATTTTTGCTTAATTTTGTAAATGCAACCTTTACTCACATTCAAAGTATCTGCAACTGCTTGCATTGACCATCCGTTCTGCAGTAACATCACAGCTCTCATTTTTTGCGGTTCAGTTAAGCGCGGCATAATAATAAAAATAATTATAAGGAAAACTTCAAAATATAGAATAATTATTAGTAAACTGACAAATAAAATTAACAATCAAGGTTTGATTACCTGAAACCCTGTTTCACATTAATTAAAAAAATCGTTTACTTTCAATTGAACGGCACTGTACAACGTTTTTTTGTTAAAATAGTTGTAATACAATGTTTTTCTTCATATCATTTAAGAAGCCCTGATTTGTCGTGTTTAACATTATCATATGCAATATTTTAAAAATTGTTCCAAGCAAGATTGCAGAGAATAAGGAACTACCATCTCCATTCCGTGTGCCACTTCGAAAATGTGCCATTAAAATAAATGCATCTTGTTCTGGTGTAATCGGCATTTTGAAACACTAAAAATTTAACTAATAAATAAACATAACCCTAATTTTGTACGTTCAACTTAAAAAACTGAAGGAATTTTCCCAGTTCTAAAAATAACTATTGTTTAATACAAGAAGATTAATTCTCAGAAATTTTTTACAACAATTATGGTAAACCCTAATAAACTTCGCTAAAAAAAGCGGAATTAATTACATAGAAAAACCTCAGGGACGCCTGTGAATTATTGATCATGAAATCTATGAATTGACATTTCATAGGGACTTTTATTTAGTTATTTACATGATAACTTCTTAAATACCAACTTATAGAAATTTTATTCACTAGTAAACAGAAATAAACTGATCACGTGGGTTTCGGGATTAAATTAAAGCCCGTGTAAAGATGAAAAATATATTGAAAAAAATTAAAGGTGAAAAATATATTTGGTGGTATAAATAATACTTTATAGCTAATAATAGCTGTATACCAAAAAGCTGTTCTATGTCTCGCAATTAAAACTCTAATCAACTATTGCGTATACAAGCATCATTAATGTTGCTAGCCGGAGCCTACAAATAATAATAATAATAATAATAATAATGTTTATTTGCATAAATAGTAGATTATAAAATATGAACAATGTATATATGTATATAAATGTTAGACAGTATTATTAACTAGCTAAATCTGAAAACAAACAATTTAAATTCATAATAATACGCAACAATAATAAAGTACACTAAATACTTATAAACACATAAAATTACAAATAAACAAATATACTCAATAAGTGACTTAACACTTGTTTTGAGGTAAGATAAAATAACTAAGATAAAATAGAACTAGGATAAATAATATGATATGATACCACTAGTATGAATTACAATATAGAGGCACGAGTATTTACAATTTACGAGTGGTTACGAGTAGTACGAGTATGTACGAGTAGTATTATAGGGATATACTTTGAAAAACTTCGCAATCTTGCAACAGATTGCGCTAATTTCTGACAATTTCCACGAAAGCCTCACGACGCGACATCTGGTTCTTGCTACCACCCCGAAAATACCTACAATTTATTTGATCACGCTTCAAAGCCTGTTATATTTCCAACATTATCTAACGCATCTCTTACGTATTTGGATCTATAACACACATTTATTTTAAAACATACAGCTGTCTGCGTTTTGTTCGAAGTCAACACTTGGTCTTTACAAGTATATATTTACAGTTATAGTTAAAGAGCTCATATGCTCATATGCTCATCTAGTCGTTTATGTATACGTCGCTTTGTTGGCCTCATTAAAGCTACTATAAAACTTCCTAGATCACCGTAACACCTGTTTACGCGTCTCTAAGCTTCTACGTTTTCATCGGAAATATTATCTCCGCTGCTTCCATTCAATGATTGACTCCCCTGAGCCTAGCACATTTCGAAATCTCCAAAATAAAATTAGTTTATACCCTAGCCGCGTTATAAATAACTATTTCAGAGACATTTCCGTTGAGATGTAATAAACATAATGAGAGTTTTATTTTGGTAATAGCGTTTGTGTGATTTCCTGTGAAGCATCTGCCAACTGCAGGTGATCTATATTGGATTCTTGGTGGTCGATTAGCGAAAGATTTGCCGTATTTATCTTGCTATGTGGCTCTTTTACAGCAGGAGAGTGATCCAAAGAATCCAAAAATAACAATTGGGCATATAATTTTAATTTTAGAGTTCTCTGAACAAGTAGATATTTAAGTTACCTATTAAATGAAATTCGAAAGTTGAAGACTATCGCAAATTTTTATCGAAGAGTAAAAAAATTTGTGTTCATCCAAGTTTGAATTTCAAAATGTGATATATCCGTCTGTTTAGCCAATTGTCGCGTTTTTTTGTTAAAACACCATCTCAATAACGAAATGTGCAAAAACGTAACATTTGGCAACATTTTTTTGTTATATTATACTGGGTGTGAACGAGATAACTTTTCGGCTGCCATTTCTTTATTTGTTAATCGATCGAGATGAAACTTGCATCACATGTTGTCAATGCGACAGTTTTTTTATCTACTATTTAAGTTTGTACGGCTTCCCGTTTCTCCGGAAGTGGTCTAATCTCTTAATTTTTAAATAGGAGACCGTGTATTTTTTTCGAATCTAGACTTAGAGGTCTTTCTGCATATTTTTACAGTCAATTTAAATTTTTATGTAGTGTGCCGTGACGGACCTATAATTATTGTTGTAATATTTATAAAAAATCAAAGGCATCTTTGATTTTGCTTCTTATTTATGTTTTAAAAAGGTCCGAAGTTGATGAACTTGCTTTTTTACACAACCTCTTATTAAGACCTATTTTGTTTTGAACTTTGTTTTAAATTATTTAAACTAATAGAACAAATTTAATATTATCTAATTAACGAAAGCAACAATGTGTGAAACATCATTATAGAATTAAGTTCACCCTGCACATGTATACACTTTCTTTTAGTCGGAAAACGTTTTCTTTGACATTACGTATAGTCGTTGAGTGAGATATAATTTCTCACTCAACGGTGTAGTACAATCATATTATACCCTGGTTCCGAAATAGTGTGGAATGAGTCATCACCAGCATATGGACGGCTCAAGGATAGGAGGGGCGAGGGGAACGAAATTCCATAGGCGTATCATTTTCGAGGGGGCAGAATAAAAAAAAATAAAATAAAATATCCAAGTTATTAACATTGTTTTTAGGTGTACCTACTTGTGATGTTTTTTTATTATCTTACGAAAAATACTGTTGTTAGATGGTTCTAAAAATGTGTGATATGTATACTCTATAAGTTTTCGTTATCAAGTCCATTCATAAACTAATAATTTTTAGTATTATTCATATAACACTAATATAATATTACTTGCATTAATTATAAGTAAACTAAATTAGTAATATTTAGTTTACAAAAACTTTATAGTTCAGGACGATTTGTAGTTAATTAAAACCGAGATTAAAACAGTTAATGCTTACCCAGCCAAAGAGAGATCATCAAAACAGATCTTGTAGGATTTTGCCGTTTGTAGGGACGTAGGAGTAGCAAGCTACACACAAGTGGCCCCTCTGAATCTATCAAATGACATCTGCCACCATGTTAAAACTATACCTAACATTCACGGGATTTATAACACTACCTATCTATATCAATCAGCACTAACTATCAGCCCTCACTATATCTATATCTATATCAATCATCACTCACTATCAGCAGTAATTATCAGCCGTCGTCCTTTTCCAGAAGGTGCTTTGAGTCCTGTGGAGTATCCTTCTAAAAATGCCTGTCTTCTATTACTAATATTGCAGTCCTGCCATACTTTTGAAACGGTATGCCCTTCGTTTACCGCGCCAATATCCTTGGCTATAGATGTGACCCCGATAAGAGGGGGCCGAGCGGTACCATCGCTCTTTACCCCTACTTTGTTTACCCAAGTCTCGTCTAAATAATAAATGTTTCTGTCTGACATCCGAAAATCTCGCATGTTTTCCAAATATTTTCTTAGTCATAAAACAAATTCGTTTTTCTCAATAAGAAGACTTTTCCGATTTCGTTTTATATGAGGAAAATTCATCTCGTGCATAGTTCCCAAAAGAACATTCTGAGATAACTTGGGTAAAGATTGATCGTCAGAAATAACAAGTGAAATTATCTTCAGTGTCGGAATCTCATTTTAAAAAAGAAACCATGGATAATACGGCGAATTGCGTATTTGACATCTTCGTCGACGTCAATTTTCTTTCTGCCGCGAGTTTCCGTTTTCTTCCTTTTTGCAATGGGTTCCTCATCTGTAATTGCACGAAACACACTCTTCACACAGACTTTTGTCAACGAAGCGCATATACCAACTGCCTCAGTTTTAGTGATTCCAGAATACCGTTCCAATATTCCCTCGTATACATTTTTGATCATTTTCAGTTCTGCTCCTCTCAAATTCGGTCGCTTACGATTGGAATTATTGGTTTTCGCTACCATCGCATAAAAACACTAAACACTCGCGTATAACACAATATTATAATTAATTTATATCGCGAATCAACTGATCATAAGACACAATGAAACGCCACTGTCGCGCCAAAACATGCATGAAACCGCGCATGCGTCAATTTGCCTCTAACCAATGCAATTTCATTTAATTTAGAACCTCCTAAAGCTCACCAATAAAAATATGTTGCATTTGTCATAGCGGCGCACCTAGTGGTAGACCCGGTTACTAATGAGTGCTGTCCACCATTTCTATAAAGTATACACAAATTTGACAATTGTGATTGTGGTGTGATGTTATGTATGAATCACTCCACACTATTTCGGAACCAGGTAGCATAAATAGAAAAAATAAATTATAATGTTTTGCCATTGGGGGAATAAACCCGACAGAGTAAGACTTTTTAAAATCAAAACAGTTATCAATTGTAAAGTTACCCCCAAAAACCACCCAAACGTGCACTCTGGCGTTTTTTTGTGTTTTTCTTGGAAACGATCGTACTCACAGAAAATTGTATACTCACTAAAAATATTCCTTATGAAATATGCTATAAATTAGTATCTATAGTCGATTCCGATTGGTCCAGTCGTTTTCGAGCTATTAGCAATAAAATAGATTGGTTGCGGGCAGCTCAACGTGCGCTTAGCATTATCTTGATATAAACCAATTATATGATCACAGTACACGTGACTAAATTTTTATCTATTTTTGCAGTATGATAGCTGAAACGTCTTGAGCTCATTTCCACACCATCCGTAAGGTAGAGCTTTTGGCGTTTTTTTCCAGTGATTTCCCCATCACGCTTAATCGACTAAGCAGATTTCTTGTTTATAGACTGTCGCCATCCCCAGTGTCTGCGTCCGTATTTGAATAGCTTTGACCAAGGCAATTTCTCCACATGGTTGTGCAACGCAATCCCCTTTTTGCACAGCCGCATTTTTTCCCACATCCTTGCTTACAAATGCAAGTTATTAACGAGATAGGCGAGATGGTGTTGTTGAATTTCTTCCGCCCCACAGATCCGGTTGTAAAATTTCCCTCGCCATGTTTGCACTTGAAGATAAGTACGACGGGAGTGCTGATGTGCTATAGCTGATGTTGAAGGTTGCTTGGAATATGTCACTACTGTTTTTTGGCCAACGAATTAATTGAAATAAATGTATCTGCTCATTTAGGCAGCTTTCCGATGATCTAGCTTTGTAGAGTTGCATGATTAACAGTTTTCCAGCATTATCAATTGCTTCGTAAGTAGTCAGCGTTGTAAAAAATGTCTACGACGTTGTCGAGGTCTTTGTTGTTGTCGAAAACTTGTACCGACTGTTGCTTTCCTTTTCCAAAGAAATCAGATGTTGTGTCACAGTAATACAGCATGGATATATAAAATAGATTCCTTATAATATTTGCGAAGGTTTGATACTGGACGATTGTAAATCTCTTGATCTGTCAGGGTGCCCTGTCCTCAGGGTGCCCTGTGCTTCTTTTAAGAACACGATGTCTTTATTTTGTGGAGTAGATGCTCTTAATAAAACAAGAAGGTCGACGTCTTGTCCAACAACAACAACCTACCTGTTCGTTATTTTCAGTTTTTTCTTTACTTTATATTTTAGTCATGTGTACTGCGAGCATAGCTTTATATCAAGATGGAAAGCGCGCGTTGAGCTACACGCAACCCCGCCATTTGATTGCTCATATATCGAAAATTACTGGACCAATCGGAATGGAGTATTTGTAGTGTGTATAAAATATTCTGAGATCGACCCTTTTCAAGAAAAACACAAAAAAGAGTGCACTTTTGGTGTGGTTTCTGGGGGGTGAAGCGACCACTTTACAGTTTATAACTTTTTTGATTTTAGATTTTACTTTTAGCTAAGAATCTGTAATAGTACCATATCCGAGATGCCGTGGACGTCTGTCGGCTTGATATATGGTGCGGAAGGTCCCCCTGAACCACTCGGTACCCTCTTTGTTGTGATCTATAGAATTTATGACCTCGAGAAGGTCACTCCGAACTGACGAAATTCAAAACCTGTC
>CAXKVY010007315.1:0-14470 GCA_964058915.1 Tetropium fuscum | reverse complement strand
GAACGGTTTAGGTATTATACAGGGCTAACTAAAAGGTTTTTATATAACCCTAATTTTAAAACACTCTGTGGATTAATTTCGTAACCAAATTCTTTAAAAATACCAATTTTTGTTAAGAACTATTCCTTTCCTACATTTTGTTTTTTGGTCCATCTCATTAGATGCATTGGTTCAAAATTATCGCACCATACAGAAATCAATCGAAAAAACTTTCAGGGTGAGAAGAAACATTTTTTAATTAACAAGAAAACAAAGGAAAACAAAGAAATAAAATTATGTGAGCTGATCCCTAGTAGGTTGTGTTGCCACCTCTAGCTCGGATTACAGCCCGAATCCGCCGTGGCATACTTCTAATGAGGTTTTGAATGGCGGGTTGAGGAATATTATCCCACTCACGAAGAGTAACCTGTTCCAGCTGTTGGTTCTGTGGGGCTGGTAGACGTCGTCTCAGTGCTCTCTTAATGATGTCCCATAGGTGTTCGATGGGATTTAAATCCGGGCTTCGTGCTGGCCAGTTCATAACATCAATATGGACTTCATTCAAGTACTCAACACAAATTCTTGCTACATGTGGTCTTGCATTATCTTGCATGAATATGAAATGAATAGGGCATTACATGCTCATGGAGAATGTTCTCTACGTAGTATTCCGCATTCATTGCCCTTGCATGAATAGGGACTAACTCCGTACGGCCATCGAAAGAAATACCCGCCCAAAACATTTTGGAGCCACAACCAAAGGGTTCGTTTAGGACGAAATTGAAGGCAGCTTCCCTTTCCCCTTGTCTTCTATACACACGTTGCCACCCAACACAAGATTTTAGGCTTATTCTTGTTTCATCGGAGAATAGGACTTTCCTCCAGTCATCGATAGTCCAATTTTCATGTGCTCGTGCAAATCGTAATCGAGCTACCTTCTGAGCCCTGGTAAGTTCTGGTGCCTTTATGGGCCTTCTACTGATCAAACCTGCCTCCCGTAGTCTTCTTCTTACAGTAAAAGCGGAAACTTGAACATTTCTAACCATCTCAAGTTCACTCTTCAATTGCGAACTTGTTACTGTCCGATTTCTTAAAGCATTTTGGCGGAGAAAATGGTCATCCCTAACATTCGTCGCCCTTTTTCTACCCTGCCCATGTCTCCTGGAGTGAGAACCAGTTGCCCTGTGACGTTCTAACATTCGACTTATTGTCGAATGGTTAACACCCAGAATTCGAGAGACATATCGCATACTTCTACCCTCTTCAACCAAAGTTTGCGCTCTTACACATTCCAATGCTGTCAAATGTCTCACACGATTCATTATTTTAAATTGCTGAATATGCCTCAACACCGTATTATTTTTAAAAATGTGTCAAAATGAGATTGCATACACCCAGTCCTTGTTTTTTGGTTGACATACGCCGCCTACGTTTTACATATCATTGTAACAGCATAGTAAATTAACAGTAAACTGTTGGTGACAAATTCATTTTGCTCTTAAAAATGAACCAATGTATCTAAAGACATGGACCAAAAAACAAAATGTAGGAAAGGAATGGTTCTTAACCAAAATTGGTATTTTCAAAGAATTTGGTTACGAAATTATTCCACTGAGTGTTTTAAAATTAGGGTTATATAACAACCTTTTAGTTAACCCTGTATAATACCTAAACCGACCTCAGTTAACAAAAGACTGGATATGCAAGTTGAAATTAGTCGTTTTATCTACAGTATTCTAAAAAAATTATCAAAATTGGACTAATAGTAAAAAAGTTATGAGACCTCAAATTTTAGCAAATATTAACGTGGTGCGATAATTAATTTTGAACAGCAGTTATGCCGTTAACTTATTTACGGCTGTTTCATGTTGGATGTTGACTTATTCGGGTAACTTTAAAAAGTGACATATTGATTGGCCACGTAATTTTAAATCCATCGCAGTCAGTACAGTGTATTAGCTTATAAAATTTAATTTAAAAACAATAACCGACAGTAAAGAACCACACAAAACACAAAAGCAACTGACAGAGGGCCAAATGACAGATAACAACTGAGCGTCTCCGCCTACATGAAATAACGTGATTGGTCGAACTTATCCATGTGCCGTAAGAGTTAACATATTATTCCCTGTATCGTGAACAGACGCGACGTATTGATTTCCGTTTTCTCAATTTTAACGATTACAGCATTAGTATAAGTTAATATCATCAACCCGCTTAAAGATGGAGTAAGTAATTGTGATTACGGTGCCATTTGAAAATCAAAAGTTTGGATCATTTCCTGCGAAACCGGAAGTGGTGTAAAATTAATTCATATGTAAAAAGCAAAGTTTTGTGAGTGGCGCTACTTCACTATTTCCGGGTATTCTCCCGCGTATCTTCTATCTTCTAGAACTACGTTTCGGCAGAGTC
Source organism: Tetropium fuscum (assembly GCA_964058915.1). NCBI lineage: Eukaryota > Metazoa > Arthropoda > Insecta > Coleoptera > Cerambycidae > Tetropium > Tetropium fuscum. Next base: position 12,079 of record CAXKVY010007315.1, on the reverse strand, counting down.
ACATCTGCCATCTTCAGGTTCTTCTCCATAACGGCTTGTTGCTGCTTCTGGTTGCTCGATCTGAACTGATTTCTCCCGTACTTAGCTCCGGTTAGATTATTTCAATTTCATTGAATTCTGAAATGAAAAAATTCCGTGTCAGGAATCTTATAACTCGATCAAAACATTAAAAAGTTTCTGGGCCTTGGCCAGAGTAGTTATACCCCTCTGACACAATAATTAGGTACTTTGGCCTGTTATAGATGACTTTATTTTTAATACATATTTGACAAAGTCAAAAAAATAACAGTATTAATTTTACTACTCTGTTCGAATACTATCGTAGGAAAGAGCAATCAAGAAACCCTATGAACTATTGTTTTCGCATTATTATTAATTAAAATCGGCGTATATATATATATATATATATATATATATATATATATATATATATATATATATATATATATATATATATATATATATATATATATATATATATATATACATATATATATATATATATATATATATATATATATATATATACATATATATATATATATATATATATATATATATATATATATATATATATATATATATATATATATATATATATATATATATATATATATATATATATATATATATATATATATATATATATATATATATATATATATATATATATATATATATATATATATATATATATACGATTAGATTAAATTTTTTTAAACTGAAGTTACTTTTTAAAAATAGTGAATTTACAACATTATAATATTTTATTAAATTTATTGAATTTTGTTGAATCTCAAATTGTATTATTTTAAAATATTTCCTGAAAATTTTCTTAAGAACAAGAAAGAATAAGTTCATTGGATATGACTATATTTATTGTCATATATGGATTAATAAAATGAACAAATCTGTAAATGTTATATCTACCCTACTCAAACCTACGTAAGTTATCTACTACATGGAATCAAGTCCTCGGCCACAATGTTACTTAAAAACTAACAAAGTTTGAAATTGTTATTACTTTTGAAAATTATGTTAATCCTTTATATTACCACGCACAAAAATTTATCACTTTTCTTGATAACACTGGTTGGTATACGAACTAACAAATGCTGCTGGGCTCTGATGGTGGTGTCATCTAGTGGATGTCGTCGTACTACCTCTGGAATGCTGCTATGACCGCTGATACTGTTAAGAAATTTATTAACCCTCAAACCTTTAATTTACTGCTTCTGCCAATATAAAAGCCTATATCACTTGAATTTTCGGAGAAAATTGTTTATTTTTCTTTTATATTAATCACAAATCTCTTCTGCGGCTGGGATGCTTAATTACGACGAAACCACTTATTTTTGCAGTTATTTCTGCTTGTATACCTTTTACACTGGTGTTCTTGTTTATTTAGCACAAATTTAATATTTAATTTTACTATTAATTTATAACAAATTTTTATGAAAATTAGGAGTGCGGCTGTTACCTCATCGAACGCCTTAGCTGGACTCTTTTTCTTGTTGTTTTGTTGTTACTACGGATATGCCGTATTGAAAAACATTTGCATTTCCTGGTTACCTTAATTCTTGCTTGTTATGATGTTATAATCTGGCCAATCAGATTGATGCTTAATATTTAATTTACTTATTTTTACAAAACACTTACAATGGGATTTTCACTTTATATAATTTTGAATTGTAAATATGTATTACATATGTCAAATATGTATTAAATATGAAGACATCTTTAAAAGGTCTTAATCATCTATGAAAAAAGGCCCAAGAGGGAAGGAAAAGCTAAGATTTTGTAATCAATCGTTTCATTCCTATCTCAAGATAAACCCTATTACATGTAAATTCAGCGAAAAAATACAAATTTATATAAATAAGTTTACAATATCCAATAAATTTTGAAAATAAAGTATTTATTTTTCAGTATTATGACTGGTCATAGAAAAAATAATGTATTCAACTCACATTTAATACCAATTAAGACACGTGCATGTATTACTATACTCGCCTACATCTCGTATCGAAATTCTTATATTAGTGTCTTAATAGCTATCATTAGATGCCCATAGTGCCATCGCATAATATACTATTTTACTAGGATCTTTCAAAACATAAGCATATGTTAAAATCTGCAAAAACCGTGTCATTTTCTGTATATTATATTATAAGTAGGGAAATTTAAAAACGAAAAATAAAGTTGCAAATATACACTATATGCTATTTTCAAAACATGTATTACTTATTTGGTAAATTTTCTCAATAGAAACAGTAATCCTAAAATCTGTCCATAAGACTATTGGGAACATTTTAGTTTTTAGTTTGTCTACAAAAAAATGTGCCTACTGCCTACCGTCGAATTCAATATATGTATTATTATACTATTAGGTATACAAATGATCAATAAGGTAATAAAATTGCGTATATTAATAATCGTGTGTTACATTGACTGACTACTACATTTATTTCCAACAAATGTTTTCCAGAAACACCAAAATAACGTGTATATTAAAAAGCGATAAATAAAACTAACCGGATAAAAATAGCAAGCAGCACGATCTCGTGCCAGCGTTTGTTTCATCTCTTATTTATTACAATATTACTAATACACACTATAACGATATCGACGCTCATTTAAAAGGAAGTTACGTAAGTTCATAATATTAATGAGAAAATATATCGCACGCGCACCCAGATCATGTTCCGATTAACTACGAGTATTTCAAGAAGTTTTAGGTTAGATATCATGATCTGAAATTTAACTAAATGGCAAAAGGAAATGACAACATTGTCGGTGTACTAAAAACTAAAAAATATATATTTTACAAATGACTTAAACCTCCAAAGTCTCTATAAGTCCAAAGAGAGATAATATGAGAAAACCTTCAAACTATTTGCAGTATGGCTTACTTACTGCCTCTCTGCTGATCGGTTAATCACTTACCGATCACTAATTTTTAAACGTCACTTACAAATGTCTCAACAAATTCAGTATCCAAAAGAAACAAAAGGTATCAAATTACCTACCCGGCGCCGGCGTGTAAAATATACTTTTAATTTTAAGTTTACCGAATTTATATAATATAAATTATACCAGCGCTATATAAATACCTGTTTGAGCAGATAACTGTGGAATAGATTTTTGTGGACTGATGCATACCTACGCTGTCTAATATTTTGTACAGTGCCGTTCAAATGAAAGTAAACGACTCTTATGAGAAATTTTGGAAATTTTCCCATTGTGAAGCAGGCTTTTGTGTCTGTCAGTTATAGGGTGACAGCATTTTATATACAGTATTTATTAAGGAAAATCTATATGGTAAGGACGTCTCTTGTAAAAAAATCCATTAAATTGACAAACTAACTGAGAACTTAAGAAAATTACTATGAATTAATATTTGGTCCAAGCACCATTCGCGTTTATAACTTTTTCAAGCCTATTTCTCATAGACAATATTAGTCCTGGTCCTGGTCCTGCTGTAATCCTCGCCAATATTTTCCCAGGCATTTTCAAACGTCAACCACAGTTCTTCTACGTTCGCTGGTCGGAAATGTCTTTTTCCATTTATGCCCATACATTTTCTATCGGATTTAAATCCAGCGACTTAAAGAGGGCCAAGGCAGAGTGTTAATATGGTTTGTATTCTGCCATTCAGTAACAACTCGTGATTTGTGAATAGAGGAATTATCCTTCAATATAAATTTAATTGGAATATGGAAAAAGGAAAGAGGAAATAAAAATATTTTCCTGCTGGAAAGTGAAGTTCTCGGGATATAAAATGGAAACGGAAGGTAACATAACATATTCCAAAATGCGAGCGTAGCTTTGACCAGTAAGACGCTCTCTGATTCCCCAAGTAACACCTGCTCCTTGGCAACATATCCATGCCCACACGTTGATAGAGAAGCGACCACTACGAGCTGTAGGATTTATATAGCGCTCTTCATATCGGCAATTTCTTGGGCGGTATACACGCACAGAGCCATCATAGCAGGATTGCAAAACTTTTTCGTCTGAAAAAATTGTGTTGTCCCAAAAGTCCTGTGGTACACCGACAAATTGGTTGGCAAAGTTTAACCTCTGCTCCTTATGCCGTGGCAACAGAGCAACTTTATTTGCAGCCGAAAAATTATTCAGCTCAGATGCTCTGATACGTCGTCTTGCGGTTTCCACCGAAGCAGGAAATTTTTTTAAGAAGCAGGCAGTCACTGTTGTATCAAAAGGATTCTGTCGGAGATGATCAAGGACGAGTTCGTCTTCCTCCATAGTACTGAATTTCTGACGGCCCCTCTATGGACGTACTCAACAGTTCCTTCTGCATTCCATTTTTGCTTAATTTTGTAAATGCAACCTTTACTCACATTCAAAGTATCTGCAACTGCTTGCATTGACCATCCGTTCTGCAGTAACATCACAGCTCTCATTTTTTGCGGTTCAGTTAAGCGCGGCATAATAATAAAAATAATTATAAGGAAAACTTCAAAATATAGAATAATTATTAGTAAACTGACAAATAAAATTAACAATCAAGGTTTGATTACCTGAAACCCTGTTTCACATTAATTAAAAAAATCGTTTACTTTCAATTGAACGGCACTGTACAACGTTTTTTTGTTAAAATAGTTGTAATACAATGTTTTTCTTCATATCATTTAAGAAGCCCTGATTTGTCGTGTTTAACATTATCATATGCAATATTTTAAAAATTGTTCCAAGCAAGATTGCAGAGAATAAGGAACTACCATCTCCATTCCGTGTGCCACTTCGAAAATGTGCCATTAAAATAAATGCATCTTGTTCTGGTGTAATCGGCATTTTGAAACACTAAAAATTTAACTAATAAATAAACATAACCCTAATTTTGTACGTTCAACTTAAAAAACTGAAGGAATTTTCCCAGTTCTAAAAATAACTATTGTTTAATACAAGAAGATTAATTCTCAGAAATTTTTTACAACAATTATGGTAAACCCTAATAAACTTCGCTAAAAAAAGCGGAATTAATTACATAGAAAAACCTCAGGGACGCCTGTGAATTATTGATCATGAAATCTATGAATTGACATTTCATAGGGACTTTTATTTAGTTATTTACATGATAACTTCTTAAATACCAACTTATAGAAATTTTATTCACTAGTAAACAGAAATAAACTGATCACGTGGGTTTCGGGATTAAATTAAAGCCCGTGTAAAGATGAAAAATATATTGAAAAAAATTAAAGGTGAAAAATATATTTGGTGGTATAAATAATACTTTATAGCTAATAATAGCTGTATACCAAAAAGCTGTTCTATGTCTCGCAATTAAAACTCTAATCAACTATTGCGTATACAAGCATCATTAATGTTGCTAGCCGGAGCCTACAAATAATAATAATAATAATAATAATAATGTTTATTTGCATAAATAGTAGATTATAAAATATGAACAATGTATATATGTATATAAATGTTAGACAGTATTATTAACTAGCTAAATCTGAAAACAAACAATTTAAATTCATAATAATACGCAACAATAATAAAGTACACTAAATACTTATAAACACATAAAATTACAAATAAACAAATATACTCAATAAGTGACTTAACACTTGTTTTGAGGTAAGATAAAATAACTAAGATAAAATAGAACTAGGATAAATAATATGATATGATACCACTAGTATGAATTACAATATAGAGGCACGAGTATTTACAATTTACGAGTGGTTACGAGTAGTACGAGTATGTACGAGTAGTATTATAGGGATATACTTTGAAAAACTTCGCAATCTTGCAACAGATTGCGCTAATTTCTGACAATTTCCACGAAAGCCTCACGACGCGACATCTGGTTCTTGCTACCACCCCGAAAATACCTACAATTTATTTGATCACGCTTCAAAGCCTGTTATATTTCCAACATTATCTAACGCATCTCTTACGTATTTGGATCTATAACACACATTTATTTTAAAACATACAGCTGTCTGCGTTTTGTTCGAAGTCAACACTTGGTCTTTACAAGTATATATTTACAGTTATAGTTAAAGAGCTCATATGCTCATATGCTCATCTAGTCGTTTATGTATACGTCGCTTTGTTGGCCTCATTAAAGCTACTATAAAACTTCCTAGATCACCGTAACACCTGTTTACGCGTCTCTAAGCTTCTACGTTTTCATCGGAAATATTATCTCCGCTGCTTCCATTCAATGATTGACTCCCCTGAGCCTAGCACATTTCGAAATCTCCAAAATAAAATTAGTTTATACCCTAGCCGCGTTATAAATAACTATTTCAGAGACATTTCCGTTGAGATGTAATAAACATAATGAGAGTTTTATTTTGGTAATAGCGTTTGTGTGATTTCCTGTGAAGCATCTGCCAACTGCAGGTGATCTATATTGGATTCTTGGTGGTCGATTAGCGAAAGATTTGCCGTATTTATCTTGCTATGTGGCTCTTTTACAGCAGGAGAGTGATCCAAAGAATCCAAAAATAACAATTGGGCATATAATTTTAATTTTAGAGTTCTCTGAACAAGTAGATATTTAAGTTACCTATTAAATGAAATTCGAAAGTTGAAGACTATCGCAAATTTTTATCGAAGAGTAAAAAAATTTGTGTTCATCCAAGTTTGAATTTCAAAATGTGATATATCCGTCTGTTTAGCCAATTGTCGCGTTTTTTTGTTAAAACACCATCTCAATAACGAAATGTGCAAAAACGTAACATTTGGCAACATTTTTTTGTTATATTATACTGGGTGTGAACGAGATAACTTTTCGGCTGCCATTTCTTTATTTGTTAATCGATCGAGATGAAACTTGCATCACATGTTGTCAATGCGACAGTTTTTTTATCTACTATTTAAGTTTGTACGGCTTCCCGTTTCTCCGGAAGTGGTCTAATCTCTTAATTTTTAAATAGGAGACCGTGTATTTTTTTCGAATCTAGACTTAGAGGTCTTTCTGCATATTTTTACAGTCAATTTAAATTTTTATGTAGTGTGCCGTGACGGACCTATAATTATTGTTGTAATATTTATAAAAAATCAAAGGCATCTTTGATTTTGCTTCTTATTTATGTTTTAAAAAGGTCCGAAGTTGATGAACTTGCTTTTTTACACAACCTCTTATTAAGACCTATTTTGTTTTGAACTTTGTTTTAAATTATTTAAACTAATAGAACAAATTTAATATTATCTAATTAACGAAAGCAACAATGTGTGAAACATCATTATAGAATTAAGTTCACCCTGCACATGTATACACTTTCTTTTAGTCGGAAAACGTTTTCTTTGACATTACGTATAGTCGTTGAGTGAGATATAATTTCTCACTCAACGGTGTAGTACAATCATATTATACCCTGGTTCCGAAATAGTGTGGAATGAGTCATCACCAGCATATGGACGGCTCAAGGATAGGAGGGGCGAGGGGAACGAAATTCCATAGGCGTATCATTTTCGAGGGGGCAGAATAAAAAAAAATAAAATAAAATATCCAAGTTATTAACATTGTTTTTAGGTGTACCTACTTGTGATGTTTTTTTATTATCTTACGAAAAATACTGTTGTTAGATGGTTCTAAAAATGTGTGATATGTATACTCTATAAGTTTTCGTTATCAAGTCCATTCATAAACTAATAATTTTTAGTATTATTCATATAACACTAATATAATATTACTTGCATTAATTATAAGTAAACTAAATTAGTAATATTTAGTTTACAAAAACTTTATAGTTCAGGACGATTTGTAGTTAATTAAAACCGAGATTAAAACAGTTAATGCTTACCCAGCCAAAGAGAGATCATCAAAACAGATCTTGTAGGATTTTGCCGTTTGTAGGGACGTAGGAGTAGCAAGCTACACACAAGTGGCCCCTCTGAATCTATCAAATGACATCTGCCACCATGTTAAAACTATACCTAACATTCACGGGATTTATAACACTACCTATCTATATCAATCAGCACTAACTATCAGCCCTCACTATATCTATATCTATATCAATCATCACTCACTATCAGCAGTAATTATCAGCCGTCGTCCTTTTCCAGAAGGTGCTTTGAGTCCTGTGGAGTATCCTTCTAAAAATGCCTGTCTTCTATTACTAATATTGCAGTCCTGCCATACTTTTGAAACGGTATGCCCTTCGTTTACCGCGCCAATATCCTTGGCTATAGATGTGACCCCGATAAGAGGGGGCCGAGCGGTACCATCGCTCTTTACCCCTACTTTGTTTACCCAAGTCTCGTCTAAATAATAAATGTTTCTGTCTGACATCCGAAAATCTCGCATGTTTTCCAAATATTTTCTTAGTCATAAAACAAATTCGTTTTTCTCAATAAGAAGACTTTTCCGATTTCGTTTTATATGAGGAAAATTCATCTCGTGCATAGTTCCCAAAAGAACATTCTGAGATAACTTGGGTAAAGATTGATCGTCAGAAATAACAAGTGAAATTATCTTCAGTGTCGGAATCTCATTTTAAAAAAGAAACCATGGATAATACGGCGAATTGCGTATTTGACATCTTCGTCGACGTCAATTTTCTTTCTGCCGCGAGTTTCCGTTTTCTTCCTTTTTGCAATGGGTTCCTCATCTGTAATTGCACGAAACACACTCTTCACACAGACTTTTGTCAACGAAGCGCATATACCAACTGCCTCAGTTTTAGTGATTCCAGAATACCGTTCCAATATTCCCTCGTATACATTTTTGATCATTTTCAGTTCTGCTCCTCTCAAATTCGGTCGCTTACGATTGGAATTATTGGTTTTCGCTACCATCGCATAAAAACACTAAACACTCGCGTATAACACAATATTATAATTAATTTATATCGCGAATCAACTGATCATAAGACACAATGAAACGCCACTGTCGCGCCAAAACATGCATGAAACCGCGCATGCGTCAATTTGCCTCTAACCAATGCAATTTCATTTAATTTAGAACCTCCTAAAGCTCACCAATAAAAATATGTTGCATTTGTCATAGCGGCGCACCTAGTGGTAGACCCGGTTACTAATGAGTGCTGTCCACCATTTCTATAAAGTATACACAAATTTGACAATTGTGATTGTGGTGTGATGTTATGTATGAATCACTCCACACTATTTCGGAACCAGGTAGCATAAATAGAAAAAATAAATTATAATGTTTTGCCATTGGGGGAATAAACCCGACAGAGTAAGACTTTTTAAAATCAAAACAGTTATCAATTGTAAAGTTACCCCCAAAAACCACCCAAACGTGCACTCTGGCGTTTTTTTGTGTTTTTCTTGGAAACGATCGTACTCACAGAAAATTGTATACTCACTAAAAATATTCCTTATGAAATATGCTATAAATTAGTATCTATAGTCGATTCCGATTGGTCCAGTCGTTTTCGAGCTATTAGCAATAAAATAGATTGGTTGCGGGCAGCTCAACGTGCGCTTAGCATTATCTTGATATAAACCAATTATATGATCACAGTACACGTGACTAAATTTTTATCTATTTTTGCAGTATGATAGCTGAAACGTCTTGAGCTCATTTCCACACCATCCGTAAGGTAGAGCTTTTGGCGTTTTTTTCCAGTGATTTCCCCATCACGCTTAATCGACTAAGCAGATTTCTTGTTTATAGACTGTCGCCATCCCCAGTGTCTGCGTCCGTATTTGAATAGCTTTGACCAAGGCAATTTCTCCACATGGTTGTGCAACGCAATCCCCTTTTTGCACAGCCGCATTTTTTCCCACATCCTTGCTTACAAATGCAAGTTATTAACGAGATAGGCGAGATGGTGTTGTTGAATTTCTTCCGCCCCACAGATCCGGTTGTAAAATTTCCCTCGCCATGTTTGCACTTGAAGATAAGTACGACGGGAGTGCTGATGTGCTATAGCTGATGTTGAAGGTTGCTTGGAATATGTCACTACTGTTTTTTGGCCAACGAATTAATTGAAATAAATGTATCTGCTCATTTAGGCAGCTTTCCGATGATCTAGCTTTGTAGAGTTGCATGATTAACAGTTTTCCAGCATTATCAATTGCTTCGTAAGTAGTCAGCGTTGTAAAAAATGTCTACGACGTTGTCGAGGTCTTTGTTGTTGTCGAAAACTTGTACCGACTGTTGCTTTCCTTTTCCAAAGAAATCAGATGTTGTGTCACAGTAATACAGCATGGATATATAAAATAGATTCCTTATAATATTTGCGAAGGTTTGATACTGGACGATTGTAAATCTCTTGATCTGTCAGGGTGCCCTGTCCTCAGGGTGCCCTGTGCTTCTTTTAAGAACACGATGTCTTTATTTTGTGGAGTAGATGCTCTTAATAAAACAAGAAGGTCGACGTCTTGTCCAACAACAACAACCTACCTGTTCGTTATTTTCAGTTTTTTCTTTACTTTATATTTTAGTCATGTGTACTGCGAGCATAGCTTTATATCAAGATGGAAAGCGCGCGTTGAGCTACACGCAACCCCGCCATTTGATTGCTCATATATCGAAAATTACTGGACCAATCGGAATGGAGTATTTGTAGTGTGTATAAAATATTCTGAGATCGACCCTTTTCAAGAAAAACACAAAAAAGAGTGCACTTTTGGTGTGGTTTCTGGGGGGTGAAGCGACCACTTTACAGTTTATAACTTTTTTGATTTTAGATTTTACTTTTAGCTAAGAATCTGTAATAGTACCATATCCGAGATGCCGTGGACGTCTGTCGGCTTGATATATGGTGCGGAAGGTCCCCCTGAACCACTCGGTACCCTCTTTGTTGTGATCTATAGAATTTATGACCTCGAGAAGGTCACTCCGAACTGACGAAATTCAAAACCTGTCTGTCGACTAAAAAATTACATTCTGGGACTCATTAGAAACCCAGTGACCCTTCAGAACCTTTTCCAACAAATTTTCCCAGATGGAAATAGTACCAAAATCCAATCGACAGACAGACAGACAGACAATCGAATTTTTTTGGGCGACTTTGAAAATTGGGAAAATTCCATGTAACAAAATGTTTTGCCACCTAATTTTCGGAATTTTGATGGAAAATATCGGTCAACTATTGTCAAAAACAATCTACAGACATGCATTTGCACCATTTTTGGCCACCCTTCAAAGATTTACAAAATTCAAAAGGAAAACCAGAAAAATCTTAAAAAAATACATATTATGCACCCCCAAACCCCTCAGGGATTGCAAATTCGCGAAATGGCTAATTTGTTAATTGAATGTAACGTAAAAAACGTATTATTTTTCTTTGTTATACAAAGCTTTCTTTCCTGGTTTCCGGGCAACATATTAATGAAAATTGCACCAGCACAACGGACACTGTAGATAAATAAACAATTTATTCGGCTTTTTTATAAATTGGCACATTTTGAAAATTTTTGAAAGATCGCCAAAAAATGTGTGAAGAATGAAATTGTCTATCGATTGTTTTTCATCACTGTTTATGGATCCAATTAGCAGGAAAAATGGTTGCCAGACATTTTCCCTTCTATTTCCGGAAATTAGGTGAAAAAACATGAAATTTTGGAATTTTTCCAATTTTCAGTCGCCCAAAAAAAATTTTGGTGCAAAGTTTTGTCTGTGGATTGGATTTTGGTACTTTTTCCATCTGGGAAAACAGGTTGCAAAATGTTTTGAAGAGTTTTCACATCTCCGATAGAATTTTTTTAAAAAGAAATCGATTATTTGCCCATAATTTCGGACCTCGTAAACTGAATGCAAAAAAAAGTTAGTACTGGGTTTCTGTTTAGTCTTAGAATGTAATTTTTTAGTCGAGAGACAGGTTTCACATTTCGTTCATTCGCAGTAACCTTCTATAGGTCATAAATTCTACAGATCACAATGAAAAGCTAAATTAAGGGGGACCTTCCGCACCATATATGGCTTGATATATGACAGACGTCCACGGTATCTCGGACTTTTTACCATTACAGCTCCTTGGCTACTTAGCGGGTTTGACCCCCAAATGGCAAAACATTCTGATTTATTTTTTCTGTCTTGAATTAATTGAAAAAATATCATCCGATATTTTATTAAAATGTAAATGTAAAACTTGTGTCCCAAAATGCAAATGTTTTT
>CAXKVY010007314.1:0-20945 GCA_964058915.1 Tetropium fuscum | reverse complement strand
ACTATTTTTCCCAAAACGGATTGTTTTAAAACCAACTTGATATTTAATTCTTAATAATAGCAAATTAGTTTTAAAATAGCCAATGTTAAGAGTATCATAAAACCAGTATAAGATCAATAGGACATTAAGAGCAAATAGCATTTTTATTTTGATTTAAAGAGTGCATTAAATTCTTTGTTTAAGAATATGTGGTCTTTAAGAACTTTTAGTTTATCTTAAGGTTGCTTTAAATCCGACGTCGATTTATTGAACATATTAAAGCATTTTTAAAACCTAAATAATAGAAACTTAACTGTCTTAAAATTGTTACTTGGGTATATATATATATATATATATATATATATATATATATATATATATATATATATATATATATATATATATATATATATATATATATATATATATATATATATACATATATATATATATATATATATATATATATATATATATATATATATATATATATATATATATATATATATATATATATATATATATATATATATATATATATATATATATATATATATATATATATATATATATATATATATATATATATATATATATATATATATATATATATATATATATATATATACATATATATTTTTTTTTTCTGTATCTATTATGACAGAACTACCATATGAATAATCATCACTTACCCGTCTGTAGTTTCCTCCTTCTGCTTTTAGGCGGCGGGATTACTTTATAATTGCTGGGGACATTTTCCAGCGACAGCCTGTTCAGTATTTGATTAGTGCCGGGATGGTAGAAATAGTAACATAGCACTCCCTGCAGGGTTATGAGCAGAGTCAGGATGTTTTGGCCTAGCATATCAAAAAATCTACAATATAAAACATGCCTAGCATTAATTGTGTTACTTAAATACTAGGTAATTTAAAATAAATACTAACTACACTTGCTGTGATGTCAGAGAAAATTATCATTTATATCAAACGATGTAAAGGAAATTCACGGAAATGATACTGGTAAAAGATCTTCCTTCGACAATCACTTACTAAATTATGTTTGAGATTGCGAAATCGATATAGGCACCCGTGTTTGTTAAAAAAATAAACAGAATATGCAAATATCTGATCGGTATCTGTTGTTATTGCAAATATTTGCATCTCGGGCATCAATGAAGTGCATTATGTGGAACATGTTCCTTACGTATGACGTGGTATCGCTAATTTTTTTGGAATGAGTGGAATCATTCATATAAGTTTCTCGTCTTCTAATAATACATTTTTACTTGACATTTTTATAATTCTGAAGCACGGCTTATCAGATAAATCTACTCATGACACTGAATATTTTGGCAAAGTTACTGGCAAAAACTGGTTTACGTTGTTGCATTTTTGAGATTAGAAAATTTCATTTTTTAATCCGGTTTCTTAGAACTGTATCTGTGTAAGGAGAAACTAAAAATTGTATAAACGAAAACGGCTCAATATTATGAGGCAAAAGCTGTCGAAAAATCGCTTTGATTAAAGAAATGCATGACACACCCTTAACTGCCACCATTTGATATTTGTTCGATTTGCATTCAAAATCTTCCAGCTGAATGAAATACCTAAATATTAAAGATATTTAATTGTGTATAAGACATATCTTTCAAAGTAATTAGAATTGTTGAATGGGCATGACACTATGATGTAATCATAGGAGATGATCAAAATATGCTCCTTAGGAGTCACGCGAGCTTTTATGGGTCCATTAATTTACCCGCCTGTTCCCTTTATTCAACACCATCGTATGATGAGATTAGGATTTATAAAGGTATTGTAGATACGTATTAATATTTGTAAAGGTTAATACAAAATAGTAATTACGAATAAAAATAAGTCTTCTCATATTATTGCCGCAATCTTAAATATTTGTTGTTTTAGATCCGCCAGCTTGAATATTTATTTTTACAAACAATTTACAAACAACTCGTGACGTGCGACCCCAAAAATTTTCAAGACACTGATTTGGACAGCTTCTGAAAGATATCAAATGGATTTCATTTCCGTAGAAATTCCAGCATTATATTTTGTTTATGTAATGTGTATAGAGTTAATGTTTCCTAAAAGAATAAAACGACTTTTTCTTCGTTTCTTCATACGATACGATGGCATTAGCGAATATTTTTTTGGTGCAAACAAACGCCTAGCGCGCAAAAAAACGATTTGCCTGTTTTTCGGTGAAACCAGTCCACCCCCTCGATGAAACATCAATTTGATTTTTCTTATTTTCACAACTACGAATCGCGATATCTAATTCGCGAACTAATCGCGAACTATCCGATTGCGCTAAGCGTGTGTGTTTCGTCGTACTCTTCATTTTTTATCTCAACTTTTCTTTTGTAAAGTCAAAAACCTCCGAGATATGCAGTAAAAATTTTCTCATGCTTTTAATTTATCGTTCCCTCTTCCCCTCCCCCTTGCCCCGTCTGCACAAACCATGCCAAAATGATGGTAGGACACGACCAATATATCAAATTGGTCAAAAACTGTACTATATATTTACTATACTATACATCACTATACTATACTTTTCTACTATACGGTACAAACAAATGTTTTGTTCGTATTTTTTAGTTAGATACTAAAGTATATGTTTGCGAGTTATTTATATTCTTTTGTCTAATTATCTAATTTAATTATCTTTTTCTACGTTCATGTAAAAGAACAAAACTTTATTGAACTATATTTAGTGCAAAAACTGGTTCTTTATTACACTAGTACAATAAAAATTGTATTGCACTCATCTGTCATTCCACTACAGTGCTTTCTGATCATGACAAACATAAAATTGTACATTTACTGTTAACATTAATGGCAAAAATAAAGTTTGAGTTGAATTGTTCCTAACATATTAGTTCCTAACTTTCTCAACGCAAATCGATAGTGCTAATTAATTACTAATTAATACCACCTAAATTAAAAATATTGTTGCAAATCGTACCTACAAAAACTGTTTATTGCACAATTTCACGTCGAGGGCAATAAACACTTACTTTTTGCACTTGTTGCATAAGCAAGTATTTAGTATCGTTCTCTAAATGCACCGTTGAACGATATTTAATAAGAAAAATATAAAAATAAAACAATTAATGAAAAATCTGAATAAAAATATGTATCACTTACCTCTTAATAAAATATTGGAATTCTCTCATATAATAGCCAATAAACAGATGAAAAAACAATATAGGAAAAGAAATAAAAATGTTCCGTCATAACATTTTTATTGTACAGATCTTATAATACAGAACATTTCCGTAATGCAGTTATACCGTATAAAAATTTAGTTTGTTTGTATTTCTTACTTGTATACTTAGAAAATATATTTTTACATGTATATCTATATTCTTTTGTGCCTAATCATCTACTTTAATTAACCATTAGTCTGGTCCTGTAAATACACCAGTACGTTGAACGATGTTCAAAAAAATATATAAAAAAATAAAAAAATAAATAGACTGTAAGGAATCTGCATAAAATGCGTGTATCACTTAGCTCTCAGTCAAAATATTGGAATTCTCTGATCTAATAGCCAGTAAACATAAAAAACAAAGGAGAAAAAAGATTAGAAATATTAAAAAGTTAAAAATTCAAAATAAGAATGTCAAAAATTAAAAATATCAAAATTATGAAAATCTCCTCTCTAACCAATTAAACAACAATGAACTAAAATATTAAAAAAAAACAAGCGACTTTAACAAAAAAATATATTCTAAAAAACTGAACTAAAAAGTTAAAAATAATTACGTTATTTATTGCTAGAATACATACAATCAATTTATTAGGCCAATAATATATAATTATTGTTTTTTTTTGGAGTCGGTGCCAGCCAAGGTGTACAAACGTATATTTAAATAGCTTAGGTATACATCTCTAATTGTATTCGATTAGAAGTATTATTTGTAATTGTGGTGTCGCTCTAGGCAGTTGTATTAAATGGTAAGTGAACACGTTAGTTAAACCTTGGCTGACACCGACTCCAAAAATAACAATAATTGTATATTATTGGCCTAATAATTTTACTGTATTCTACACTGTGAACAATGACCTAACTGACACCTACTCATTTGAAAAAAAATCATTTGTGAGAACTACACTGCGCAACTTATTTAACGCACAACCAAAAAGTTAACTCAAATTTGACGTTATGTATGTTCGACAATTTTTGTTCGTTTTGGTCGATTTTTTTTTCAAATTGTAGGTTTTTCTCTTAGGAATATCACTGTCTTAGTTGTTTTGGTAAAACGAATAATTTTGATATTATACCAGGTGCTATAAAAATGTTATGTTTTTTTCCGAAATTTCAAAACGTCCTGTGGGCTATACAAGGTATTGCAAGTTATTGCAATTATAGCCAATTTAAAGCCTCATGTTTTTTCTACATTTTCTTTTTTTATTCATTTGTTTATCTCTGTTACTTCATAAAATATCCAATTTTTGAGTTGACGTGATTTTTATTAAATTTATTAACTTTCTTTTTTGTCAAGTGCTCATTATTTATTACTCGTTATACTGGTTCAATGCGTCATTTTGCGTTCTGTTTTCCTTGATATCTTATAATTTATTGAGAGATGGGAGGTGTTTTAGAAGAGAAAAAGGTCTTAAAAGGACAAAAACTCAAAAAACATACCTAGAAAAATGGATTGCTTTAATCAATAAAACAACGAATAACAGGAAACAAAACAAAAGTAAATATAGAATTAGTATCTGGTGTTTCCACCCCTTCCGCGAATGACCTCCCGACATCTTTGGTTCATACTTAAAACCAAAGTTCTGATTAGGTTCTGATCTAGGCTATTCCATAATTCGACTAGGCGTCCAATTCTTGAAAAAATCCTTCAAAGTTCAAAAGTCCTTCAAAAAATGAATTAATACCAACTGCAAGTGATTTTAGGTAGTTACTATTAAAGTACGAGTTGTCGCAACTTTGGGCTTTTAAAGCAACTGCTCTGTTACTTTATTCCAGCATCTTCTACTTTCAGCCAACTAACAGAGCTAGTTGCCACAGTTTACCCAGAGCTTGCATTAAACACTTTTCGTTCGATGTTACAAGCTTCGGCCATCTTCGGCTTTTTCCGGTCGGCATGATTAAACCAATTCTACTGCCATGTGTCTCATTTCATTTTGTATTGCGTCGTGAGTCGTGAGGGAGGGTCAGTGGTGTTTTATGGTTATATAAGTTCATAAGTTGTGATTATTTTGTTTTGTTTGGCGGGGATTGCTATAGAGCGAAAGAGACTGACTGCATGAATGAACCAATGACTGATCAGATCTTTGTTTTATATTTTATACTGGAGTGTTTAATTTTGAGTATAGGTTCATTTTTACATTACTTAAATATACTTCCAGTATAAATATAACAATTAGGCCATTTTTATTATATCCTTTAGTTTTGTATTACTACAATACAAGTACTGGATATTTATTTTATATATAATGTCGTATAATACATATTAGATTTTAATTTTGAGCTATAGCTATAGCATATAGTTTCATTTCTACATTCATCATGCTTTTAGTATAAGCATGACATTGTCATTGGGTAAATTAAAAGCAATTAAGATAAATCAGTTGGTATAACTGAAGTATGCATTTGAAAGATTCCTGAACTCAATTGTAACTACTGGTGTAGTTCATTTGCAGCAACTCCGGTGATAGTTGATCTAATTGGAAGAGTCAGAAAATATTACTGATGTGGAATGTTGTCACCAAAATTTATCATTTTGCAGCAACTAACTAAGGTGTTAGTGTTAACTACCACATTCCATTTGCCACAAAGAAAGTCAAGTACTTAGATATTAGAGCAGTTGTGATAAATACCCACTTTCAGCAAACCAAATGTAGTTATCATAAAGCAACGGTTGTCCCCTATGTTAATGAGATTTTCATTTATTACAAATGAGTTTTCAGTTACCACAATTTTTTTTTCTCAGTGTAAGTAAGAATGATTAACGTATTTTTTACTTTTTGGTGCAGTTTTTTAGAATAGATTTTTTTGAAGTCTGATTTGTTTTTTTTTAATATTTTATTCTCGCTTTTCAGTGAATATTACGATCTGTGTGTAACTTGTTTATCAAATACGAATATGGATACTATACGCGATGCCTATACGAGGCAGCGCCGTTTAAATGAGACGAGCGAATAAAGGGAAAACGACCATGTCAAACTGGGAATCCTACATCCAAGGCAATTTTAAAAGCGACCAGCGAAATGCGTAAAAAGAGGCTTTCCAAAATGCAAAATGCGTAAAAACGTATTAAACAGTGAATATCAAAAGACGTGCCCACCGTCTGAGATTCATCCGCGATCGACTTTCCACTGAAACGCAAAATCAACGTGCCCACCGTCTCAGCTTGATTCACGAGCGTCTATCTAAGGAAACGGATGAGCAACATTCTCACCGTGTTAGCTTAATTCACGAGCGTCTATCCAATTCATCTATTCATCCAGCATCTATCCATTGAGACGATGCTGCTGGGCGGTCACAGTTCATAAACTACAAGGCACTACAAGGTAGGTCATTGAACTCCACCTAAACGGCTGGACTGATTTTTATGATGATTAAGTTGGTAGCAAATATTTTTTTGATTAATTTAAATATCTATAAATTAGGGTTGTGACCGGTGCATTCGCCATATTTTCTGGTATATCTGGTGAGTTCATATCTTCGGAATCCAAGGTCCAATGCCAATAAAACTAAAATAGGATTTACTTGAATATACCCACTTTCCAACAAAAAAAATATTTTTAAAATTGATTAATAAATGACGGAGTTCAGAGGTAACAAACATAAAAAAAATATAACCGAATTGAGAACCTCCTCCGTTTTTGAAGTCGGTTAAAAAGAGCTTTCGTAGTATTTTTATAAAAGCAAATTAATGAGAAATAGATATGTAAAATGTCTGCATAAAAATATGTACCTATGTCACTTACCTCAATGAAAATAATGGAATTATATGCTCTAATAGCCACAAAACAGATGAAAAAAAAACAATGCATTAAAAAAATTGAAAAACAAAGTTATTTCATAGAATTTTTATTGTACAAAAGACTTACAATACAAAAAATACATAATGCTGTTACATTGTGTAAAAAATTTACTCCAAAACCTACGAAGCGATTTCGATAGATAATGTTTAAAAGCAACTAAAACTTTGATTTTAAATAAATCGCCAAGGCAAGCAATATATATATTTAACGTTGCAGTGAAGATAAATAGCTAAAATGCAACGAAATCGAAAAATTAACACCTAATATGAATCACAAACGTTGACTGAAGTTATTATACAGGGCGACTCAAATTTGTCATTACCAGAAGTAGAAAAATATAAAAAGAACCAAATTTTTTTGGCAGCTGACAAATTTTCGACATACCTGTACGTACATATAATATTTATATAAAACTAATCCTAATATTGCATCTATTTTAACATAATACACACTCTCCTCATCATATAGGCTCTGTTAAAAATTAAATAGATTAAACTATGAATATAGATAACAAAATACATACACATCTATACATTACTTAATCCCATATTAACCCCAAACTGTGTGATAACTTTGAAATGCCTCCAAAATAAAATAATATAGTAAAATCATTTGTATGTATAAATTTTTTCGCTGTCATCAGAATATGAACCCCCTTTGAAATGCAAATGCAGCATGTAGTACGTTAGTACGTATATTCTCCACATACAAGAAACTTTAGAGCTAATAGATACAGTTAAATACATTAAAGTAAACTTAGTCTAAAAGATTTAACTTACTATTAGTTTTTCGCAATTGTGCTCGCCATGGTATGATATTGGGTGGCTCCTCGTCAGACTCTGTTTCATTGTCAATGGTCTCTTGATTGTATATCTTTTCTTCGTTATTATTGTGGTCCTCCCTGTACTCTTCCTTTTGCTGATCCTGACCGTTCACGCAGTCGCCGGTGTCGTGGATTCTGTTCACCTTTGGATCGTCCACCACCTTTGGCGTATACAGAGTGGATCTACAAGAAATATGAATACAAGTCTTAATGGGTTTTAGATAAGTCAGTTACTAACCTCATCTTATTCTCAGCCTCCTCTTTCTTCATCAGTAGCTGTCTCTTCCACTGGGGCATCGATTGCATCCTCTTCTGTTCGACTTCTCTTTGCAGCTGTTCCTCGAGCTCTTTCCTCGCCTTTTCAGCGGCCTTTTTGGCCAGCATCTGCCTCTTCCACGCTGGTATAATGTTACCAGTGTTATCCTTTTCTGGCACCTACGACATACCGTTAAACAGAAGAGAGTTTTTAGCAAGTGTTGCTGGATATGTGCAAATAATTCTCAATTTCGGGCAATAGAATTGTCATATTCCAGGCCGTGAGAATGAAAACTTGATAAAAACCATTGTGGTCGAAATGAGGTTTACAGATAAAATAAAATATACAGAAGAAAAACAAAATTAGAAAATCGCATTGACAAAACCGCCATATAAATAATAGATACAGCTACAAGAACGGACTAGTCAGAGAACATACTATTTACAGTAACTAAATGGAAAGCAGGCTCAAAGTAACGAAATATGACCAAAATTTGATAACCGGAAGTTATTTTCAAGATGGCCGCTGCTAACCATGAAAATCGGAAAAATTCCTGTACCTTTATTATTTTTAAGCGTAGAAAAATTATTTTTCTATCAAACTGAGTTTTTAGGGTCAAGGAATTCATTTCAACCGATAAATTTGGTCCACGGGGTCAATAATGGGGGCCATTTTGGATCTCATGGATGTTTTTTGTATAAAGATTTACAGTTTTTAGGGTCAAGGAATTCATTTCAATTGATAAATTTGGTCCACGAGGTCAAAAATGGGGCATCAGATCCATTTTGGATCTGATGTTATTTTGAAAATAAAAAATTTGATGTTATTTATTGTTGAGTATTATTCGATGGGTATGACGCAAGTCCTTCAATAAAGGATGATACACATAAGAGGAGGTAAAAGAACATCCATCATCCAATAGTTCACTTCACCGGTGATACTGAATTCGAAGGGAAGCAGGAACAATTGCTTTCAATGGGACATTGCAATGGCCGCAGTTAACAGTGCACGGGAACATTACACCACGCTCATTGGGGAAGATACTGACCTGTTGATTCTTCTTCTACATTACGCTGAAGCTAATAGCAAACCATTGTATTTTAGATCGGATAATCAGTCAAGAGGCAATCCAAAAGTGTACTACATCAATAACTTTAAGTCTGTTCTTGGTTGTGAGTTATGTACACAGTTGTTATTTCTTCATGCATTCACCGGATGTGATTCCACCTCGCGTATTTATGGTATTGGTAAAAAAGCGGTATTCGAAAAACTTCTAATAGGTGATCGTGTCTTTCACTCCTGTGCAACTGCATTCACTTTACCAGGCAAGAACCCCGCTCATATAGTAAGTTTTGGTAGTCAAGCGATGGCTGTGATTTTTGGTGGCAGCAGCATAATTTCTTTGGCAGCCTTGCGTTACCAGACACTTACGAAGAGAGTCGTCACAGCCAAATCATTTGTTCACCCAGAACGTCTTCCTCAAACTGAGTCTTCCACCAAATTCCATTGTCTCAGAGTGTACTATCAGACCATGATATGGATGAGTATGGCTAGTGAAATGAATCATGTGAACTGGGGTGGGACACTCGATCGCGATAAACTTGTACCAGTAATGTGTGGTATGAATGTTGCACCAGACACTCTGCTGAAAATTATATACTGCAATTGTAAAACTGATTGCAGTGGTAACCGTTGCAGTTGCAGAACATACGGGCTTCCATGCAGTTCGGTACGTGGATCACGTCAAGTTACGCATTGTGATAACCAGGTATCAGATGAACTAGGGGACAGTGATGAAGACCAATAAAAAATGAGGAGCGACTTTTTTGCCCTCATATTGTTATTTGACTTAATAACTGGTATTACACCTACATTGTTATTTGTTAGACCCCATTTTTGATCTCATGGACCAAATTTATTGGTTGAAATGAATTCTTTGGACATAAAAACCGTAAATTTGATAGAAAAATTAATTTTCTACGCTTAAAAATAACAAAGTTATAGAAGTTTTGCAGATTTTTATAGTTATACTGCGGTGCTTAAATAGTGTGGAGTGATTCATCACCAACATATGGACGGCTCAGGGAGATGAGGTGCGAAGGAAACGAAATTCCATAGGCGTATCATTTTAGAGGAGGCATTTTTGATCATTTTCAATTCTCCTCCTCTCAAATTCGGTCCCTTACGATTGAAATTGTTGGCAACTACTCGCATTCGTCGCTTCCATCGCATAAAAACACTAAACACTCGCGTATAACACAATATTATAATTAATTTATATCGCGAATCAACCATACACAAGACCAAATGAAACGCCACTGTCGCGCCAAAACATACATGCATGAAACAGCGCATGCGTCAATATATCCACGGAAATCCGGCGTCTTTACCTTTGACCAATGAAATTTAATTTAATTTAGAACCGCCTAAAACTCACCAATGAGAGCGGTAGATCCGGTTACTATGAGTTCTGCCCACCATTTCTATAGAGTGTACACAAATTTGCACACTAAGAAATTCTGTAATCCATCGCAAATAGGCAGACCGTTCAATTGTGATGGTGGTGTGATATTATGTATGAATCACTCCACACTATTTCGAAACGGGGGTATAGCGCCGGCCATCTTGAAAATAACCCACTTCCGGTTGTCAGATATCGGTAGACTTTTTTTCTGTAGATCGGTATACCTAGCACTGACAAAAACCGTTCATAGACCTTTTGTTGGAATTTGTCCTAGGTTAGGGGGATTTTTTTACTAAATTGACCCGTCTACAACATTCACAAATTATTCAGAAACACTCGCTGCCATAGATTTTCGACAAACGTTGAAAACAATGCCCCAGTCAATTTAATATGTGAATTTTAAGTCAATAAATTCGCTTAAAATTATTCTAAAAAATACACAAAATGGATTTAGGGAGTTTGCCTAAAAGCAAGATTCACGAGATATTCACAAATTATTCCTCAATGCTTTCGCTGCCATACTTTTAACATATTTCAAAGACAATGTCCAAGTCAGCTTAATGTGTGAGTCAGTGCAAATGAATTTGCTCTAAACAGATGAACATTGATGAAATAAACTTGTATACTTTCTTGAAGTTTACAAGTTTCGTTTTGATAAATCACCAAAAATATCATGTATGTTAATACAGATTTTTATTTCACTGTGATTTTATTTTAAATATTCTCTACCTATATAATGCATTCTAATATTTTGAATATCCATATGCTTATTATAAATATGTTTACAATATGCATTTTAAAAGTTAAAGCTCAATTTTCTACCTACACTTAATTTTTCTAAAGACGAATACCAATACAATTATTGACATAAAGTCTACAACCACAACTGTAAAAGCTGGTGGTTATAAATCGGATATAAATACGGCTGCAAGTAAACGTAAAAAATAACAGAATGTTTGTTACTTTGATATCAAATGAAATAATTAAAGCGGCAATTAATTAACTGAAACACCGGCAAATCATTAATACACTACCCTACATATTCACTCACCTTTTCCACGAATTTAGTAGTGGTGAAATGCTTGGAAATCTCCGAGTACATCTCCTTCTCCTTGTGCACCTCGGTCTTAGCCCTTTCGATTTTCATCTTCTTTATTCCCGTTATGTCCCTTGACATCTTCAGCTCCGCTATCAAATCCGTCTTTTGCGCCAAGTACGGCTCGCTTTGCAGACACTGCAAACTCATGCTCCTCGTGGGGGCGGAGAACGTCTTCGAGGCCATCATCTTATCAGTCCTCCTCAACTGAACCGAGTTCAAGTCCTGGATGCTGATCGCGGATAAGGGTTGGTTCTGTTTCTTGACGGTCTGGTTGTCTTGCTCTTGTCTAGCAGCGTTCCCTAGGGTGTCTCCGTTGAAGAGCTCCGGAAGGGGTGGCGGGGGTGGTCCCGGAATAACGGGCTGTTTGTCGTCCAGCTTGTCGGCGGTATCTTCACTTTCCGAGAGACTCCTGGTAGAAGAAACCGAAGATCTTTTATCGCTGATGCTCTTAAGGTACTCCGACGGCTTGATCAGATTATTCGAATTGGAACTACCCGGGAACGAGGGCGGAATGAACGGCAACACTCGATGTTTATTGACCAAGTTGAGCACACCGTGTTTATCTGATTCTTCGGCGTCTAAACTGACTATGGTCAGGTCGGAGCACGAAGAGTTGAGGCGTCTGGCCGCTAGAAAAAAGTGGGAAGCGTTAGTATTATTCACCTCTTACTTCTGCACATTTGAATTGGTAATAGCATATGCCGCGGAGTTCATTGTTTCTGGTTTGGTTGGCAAGTGTTACTGTACTAGTGAAACTATATGGGTTTATTTTGCTAATTAAATGTACTGTTTAAAGTAAAATTCGTGTTGCATAAATAGGTTTTGGTCGATGGTCGCCGCGCCCGGTTAACTAATGAAATATTGGAATTTATGTGCATCCTATTCGGGCCAGTTTTCGAGGGGAATTATTCTCTGGTATTATTTTAGGTTAACATCACGATTGCCTGAATAATTTATTTAGCGCGTTAGTCCAGTCGTTGAAGGTTTTCCGCTCCGAATTCTTTGAATCTTGACCGATTGACCGGAGACGGCTCAGTAAGCAAAAGTGACATAGGACCGATGTGTGCTATTACCCTGAGGGTGGATGCCGCTCCTTCTCGGGGGAGGAAATGTTTTCATTTAAAATAACCCCGGAATGGTGAATACACTACTGGTGAAGACGAGGCCGGCGTTGAAGGTGTAAACTATGTCTTCACGGACGGATCAAAGAAAAAGGATGGAGCAGGCTGTGGTATATATTCCAGGAATCTGCGACTCCGATGCAGCTGGACTATGGATAAAAATGCCAGTGTAGTACAAACAGAACTCGCTGGTATAACCATAGCCGCACAAGAGATTGCTCGCAGAGAAATAACGGGCAAGACAATAAGAATCTGCACAGATAGTAGACAATCACTACTGGCCCTGAAAAATTATAAAATAACTAAAGGATCAACATGGGAATGTCACCAAGCACTTGTGAGAGCATGTCAGATGAATAACATCTGCCTATGCTGGGTCAAAGGACACTCACAATGCAACGGCAATATAGAAGCTGACAAACTGGCCAAGAAGGCAGCCAACCTGAGTATTCTTGGGCCTGGTCCTTCAAGTACGCTACCAGTTGCAGCGAAACTTCAATTAATAAAGGAAAACACCCACATAAAATTTAAGACGTCATGAGATGAAACAAGCAGCTGTCAGCTGGCCAGAAATCTCTTGAGATATCCCAGCGAAGAGACGGCGAGGAACTATCTGGCAATGTCCAGGGGTAAACTGCGATTTGTTACAGGAATCCTAACCGGACACTGCCGGGTAAGGAAACACCTCTATAACATGAGACAAAGTGACACACCCATCTGCAGAGGATGTGAACAAGAAGATGAAACGATCGAGCATGTACTTTGCGAATGTCCTGCCGTGTCATCGACCAGAGAATCCATATTGGGGGAACGTTGGCCTTCTATGGCCAATTTGAGGGAAATGCCCCTGGGCAACATCATCACCTTTTGTACAACATTGGGCTGGTCGATGACCTAGGGAGACATTTCCCTCACGGAGGAAGCACAAGGGGCCCAATGGGGCCTAAGTGCAGCGGATCTCGATCCGCACTCCGGACATATTCCAGATTCCAGAACCCCGGAATGGATGGACAAATTTTAAGTAAAAAATATTCCATAAAGTTTTTTCCATATATCGATATTTTTCGAGCTATTCGCGATTGAAAAAGTGTTTAAAATGTTTTTAGGCGGTTTTTCGCGAATTACTCGAAAACTTAACTTTGTATCTGTGCTTTATCTTTTTATCTACTTTTTAAACACTACTTTTTATCTGTGCAATTGGCAATTAGATTTTGTAGAAATTGTAATCATTTCATCATTTTCTGAGAAAAAGATAGGAGCAAAATTCTAAAAGAGTTTTCAAGAAGACACGTAATTTTTTTATAAAACTACAAAGTCATAAAACACAAGGTCTATCACTGTTTACGACTGATGTTGGAAAAAATGGCATAGCAGCCTCACGCCACTTTTGTTATCTGCTGTCTACAAATGTCTATCTTGAATTAATAAATTAAGTTGAATTATCCAAATAAATCATCACAACGAATAAACCCAAAAGTGATATGATCCAGTAGAAGAGAAAGAATATAGTATGTTGTGGCTAATGATTCTTTCGAATAAATTCGTGTCCGAATGAAGAGCCACCACCTCTGGCAGCTACAGAAACAATCAAGTCAATATCAAGATCAGAGGAGCCACCTCTTGCAGCTACAGAAACAATCAAGTCAATATCAAGAACATAAGGCGCTATTATAGTAGTAGACATGGAACCTGATTGGTGCGGTTATTTGGCCACCTTATGAATATCTATACAAAATAGACTCATCGTGGGACCATATTTAATTTCTGACAATAAGTTTTACCATTTGGAAGCTAATTAGTTTGATATAGCAGATGCCGATAGTGATGGTAGTGATGGTTTTTAAACTTTGAATTATTATATGCTTTACGGATATATGTACCACCTGCATTGTGGATTTTGTATACCTCAATACCCTGGAGGTCCAAAAGCCACTTCAAAGCCATATGGATACTACGAATACGCGAGGATTCCGTTTGGGTCATTTGAACAGTCTGTTAAGAATGCTGGCCTTACTTCACGACTGTAAATGCCAGTTTTTTAGGGAGAAGGTCGATGACTGCACAAAATGACGAAATAACCTCAATACCTCCCTAAACATATTGACGTTCACGATGTTCTTGGTATTAGTCACTTTTACCACGATGCGAGGAATTTGCAAAAAGGATAGAGAAAGAGATATCCACCAAGAGAAAGTGAAAGGAGTTGCTCTAAAAAATAAGGCGAACAGAGTATCCCCAGAAAGTGTTTTGATCTCAGAATGACTCCAGTGGAGTAGATATATATTTTTTTTCTATTTAACCAAGAAATAAACATAACCCTAATTTTGTACCTTTAACTAACGTAAAAAACTCAAGGAATTTTACCAGTTTTAACAACTATTGTTCAATACAAGAAGATTAATTATCAGATTACAACAATTCTGGTACAACACTAGAGTTAAATTCGCTAAAATATCGGAATTACATTGAAAAACCTCAGGCACGCCTGTGAATTGACCATGAAATCTATAAATTGCCATTTCACATGGACACTTTTTAGTTACTTACATGCTAACTTCTTAAATACCAACTTTTATAAGTTTGATTCAATAGCATAGTAAGCAGAAATAAACTGACCCCGTGGGTTTCGGGACTAAATGAGAGCCCTGTATACTATTACGTCACTGGGTTCGCCAACAAGTCACGACTGTTTAACAATGATAAATTACTACTGAACCCTTTTAGTTACTTGATACTTGGTCTTGTCTCTAAGAGCGTTTAAACTAAACTGACTAACGTAGCGATTGGATGGTCCTTATGTACCATTTCAAGGTTCTGGAAAGTTCTAGAAGCTTCTCAATTATTCCATCCCATTCTAGATTTTATACAAGGCATTTCGAAGAGTTCTACAGGAGGTAGCCCACATGTTCTTATACCGCAACTATTCTAAATGAGGCCAGGGGAGCATCTCGGTTATTTGAAGTCGTAGAGGGTTGAGACTTCGCCTTTGGAGGTTTGTATCTGGCACCCCAGATGCGATGTTGCCACAGTGTTGGGATTCTGACGATTCCGTAACACTATGTATAATGCTAAACGTTCAAGTTTCTTCCTGGTCACATATTATGAAGTACAAGGAAATATCATCTCTTAATATTCTAAGACCATATATATAAACGAGTTATATAAACGAGAGTTTTTGCAAATATTGTGAACTAGGAAAGAAGCAACCATTATACGAGCAATATTCATTCTTATTTTCGTTATTACCGTTATCATCATCATCACTATTATCATAGTTACTGTCATTATCATAATTTTTTGTGTGTGCCTCTCTGGTGTCCGATTGATCCACAAGGTCCTGCCAACCGCGTTACTAAATCACTATCCAATTCCGTAGGGTGAGTGATCATCGATGCAGCAACTCGTATGTGCTGAGCAGACGCAACGATTCGAGTATGTTGTCTTCTGTATCTTCCCGATAAATTACACGAATACGAAAAACTAACTCGCTTTCACTGCAGATACGTTCCCTCCTTGTAGATTAACATTGGGATGATATTAAATAATATAGTGTAGTTGGAATAATTAAACAATATTTTTTTGGTGGTAGATGTAATCAGTAATGTAATCAGTAATGTAATCAGTCCAGGTCGCTGCTATTGATTTGCTCTTTTTACATTATTAAATTTTGTTACGCAATTTTTAAGAGAAGATTGATTTATCGTTACAAAAAAAATTGGACGTCGTGATTCAAATTGTACTTTGGACCTTTCAAATTTCAAGCCTAACCATTTATATAATAACGCCACTGTACAATCCGAGAAATTACAACACACATAAATCCTTTAGAGTGCGACATCCTCTTAATTATAGAAAGAAACACTACGCACAGAGCAACAACAAGAAGTACGACCGAATTCCTACAAATGGTTATTGTGCAATTAGCATTCTGAGAGTAATTGCTCGGTTCGTAGATTATAATCACAGGCAACAATCGAGCCACCAAATGGTAATCTCATTGCTTAAGAAAGGTCATCTTCAATCTTTACCTTCCTGGTAGATAAGTGCTTTGAGGTCTGATGATTCATTGTTGGCAAGGAAGATATAATTATAAATCTACTCAACTAATCAGCAATTAATATGGCATGCTTAAACCGATGGTTTAAGTAAAACTAAATTATATCGATTCTTATTAATCAAGCATCAAGGGGTAGGCTGAATATTCAAGTGGGGACTAAACAAACGAAAAAGTAGGAGAGAGAATACACCTGAGAGCAAAAAAACTTGGACCAAATTCTAGTAATAGCTAAGTGCAAAATAAGATGCAGATATCAAGAGAGACAAAGAAAATAGAAAAGAAACAAAATAATTGCTTTTTTAAATTGCAAATGATACGTATTGATCGCATCAAGGAAAAAAGG
This sequence comes from Tetropium fuscum, assembly GCA_964058915.1. Taxonomy (NCBI): domain Eukaryota; kingdom Metazoa; phylum Arthropoda; class Insecta; order Coleoptera; family Cerambycidae; genus Tetropium; species Tetropium fuscum. Next base: position 3,775 of record CAXKVY010007314.1, on the reverse strand, counting down.
GAAGAAAAAAGGTTGAGAAAGCAATATTGAAACTTGATGTAGTAGTGAAGACAAGAATACTAAAGATCAATAATGAAAGTTAGATTTCATATTTAGATCAGACATTAAAAAAAGTGGAAACATTCATGAATTTAATAGTAGTAGTGGAGAGTAATAAAACAGTGGAGGAAACAAATAGCAAACAGTCATATGTCATATTATTATATATGTCACGCTACTTACATAGGGCCGACATACTCCTGCACATCCCCTTGACGATATCCGAAGGCTTAAGGGTGGGCTCCTCGACTACCTCGACGGTTTCCGCTCCCCTCGGCTCATCGTCCATGGAGACGAGCAAACTCTTGCTTGGTAGAGGCGGAGGAGGTGGCGGTGGAGACGTCTCTATGGGAACCGATGTCACTCTCTTCAGCACCCTGGAATTGTTGGTGGCCGCTGTTGTGGATTTAGGGGGAAGGGAATGACGCACAGCAAGTTTGACCTTCTCTGAGTGTCCCTCTTCAGAGCTGAGTGTGGATGGAGGGGATGATGTGGCACTCTCCTAGATGACGATAGTAATTAATAATGCCATAGAGACCGTTACATGAAATAATGACTTATAAATACTCACATTCTGGCTGTCTTTCTTGACTTTCTTCTCAATCTTCTCGTATTTCTGAGGCTTCGGCAGGAACTCGTTCGATTTGTAAGCTGGCTTCTCCTGATTGCTGCTAATTGTGCCATTACCAGTGTTACTATTGGTGTTGTTGTTAGTGGAACTGAGCTTGACTACAACATTACAACCAGAATTTGATGAACTAACAGATCCGGAGCGGCTATGCGATCCGGAATCCCTGGATCTGGAGCGAGTGTTGTTGTTCCTGTCGAAGGCCGTCTTCTTGGATTCCTCTCGAACTAGGTAGATGTCCTCGTAGTCGTGCTCGTGGTCCCCAGAGCGCTCGGATAGGTCCGAGGATGACAGGTTCTCGTCTGACCCTGCTCCACTGCTGCTGGAGTGTACTTCTACTTTTACTAAGAGAAAACGGAAGCGTGATTTATAGATTTTAGCGTCACTTCGTTGAAGGTGATATATTTGGCATCTAAAGGGTGAATGAGTAAAGATAATGAGGTTTTCCTGATTTTGCAGAATTTCTAATATACCTGTTAGAATACGTGTTTGAATTTCTAGAATACCTGTTAGTTATTTATTTTAATATTACATGATTAGACAAATATCAGGAGACCAGAGCTACTAAGCAAATAACGATATACTTCAGAAAGGGTACCAAAGAAAGGAAGAACATTTTATAGGACACGGGGAAAATAAGTTAGAAGTAATGAAAAGGAACCAAGGAATGTAGGAAAGATGCAATATTTTGAGAAAAAGCTGAATCAAGAAGTGGAGAAAGATAAAACAGAACTGCATTTATGCCTTTAGGCTTATATAACCAATCACCAATGGAAGGAATTCTAAACAAACTGTAAAAAAATCAGGGATAAAGGTGCAGGGGTACAGTCAGCCACGAACAAACTTGAAACAGCAGTCAACAATGTCACCACTTAGACAAAGAATTGGCGCATCAAATTAAATGGGGCGAAATCGATTCACGTTAATTTCACAAACAAAAATATGACTATACTCCAGTGATTGTCAACCAGCAAAAAATCCCACATACCAACGAAGCAAAGTATCTAGGCATGACCCTAGATGCAAAACTTCGATGGAAAACACATGTGAAGAAGAAACATGAATAACATCCGTTATTCTGGAAAACACGTTCCAGAATAAAGTATTTCGAAGCATCGTCAAAGCGCCGTGGTACATTCACAATGAAGACATCCATCGTGACCTGAATATGCCTATGGTTGAAGATGAGATTAAGAGGTTTGCAGGCAAACATCAGAAGAGGCTAGAAAATCACGAAAACGTCGAAGTGATATCACTACTCGACAACAACTGACTTGTGCGACGGCTCAAGAGACTAAAACCGTTGGAATTGGTGTAGTGAGAGTGAAGTTTCAATTGGTGTAGTGAAGTGCCTAGAATTCTAAACATAATATTATGCTATCACTACACATTAAAAAATTAATCCTAAATGTAATAATATACAGGGTGTCCCATTTGGAAATCAAAAGTGAGGATTATATCGAGCGAAGCCGAAATTTGTGTGTCAAAAAACTTAGTTATCTGAATGGTTCTAATATCACTTCGATATGTTCAAAAATTAAAAAAAAAACGAGGTGAGCCACTACCTTGTGGCATTTGACATGTATCATACTATTACAATGGTCTTCAGAATTCAGATGCCTTTAAGGTTTCTCTACACCCTGAGGCCTCCAAGGCCTTCGAGACATGGAAAATATTTTCGTTATTAACTGCAACTGGATTATTTTACAAACAACTAATGTTCGAACACCTGCTCTTGATGAGATGATTTAGTTGTGTTAGTATTTGTGTGTTCACCACAGGCATACCAAATAATAAATAATAGCTCGTTAGGCATGAATTGTTTTGATCAATTTCACTACTTCACGGAAGAACAATCGTCCTTGCATTGTTCTGCTATCGTAGAAATAATCCCAATTCACAGTCACTTTCGGAATACACGTAAAAGTTCTCTTTCATTCAGTAATTTTACTATTCTTTAAAATATATTCCAACAGTTGAATTTTAAATGTCTTCACATCTAACGAACATTTTTAGAGGTTTAAAATAATTTATATATTATATTAAAGTTAAATTACGTATCTTATAATATATTAATTTCCTTGATTAGGACTTTTAGGCCAGTCATATAGTACATTAAATTCGCAAACTAACGGCTAGTTTTGATTTGAACCGGGAATTATCGTACTCTTATCACTATATATTCTAAACTATGCGTTTGTTCATAAAGCATTTTATTAGGTATTTTAAAGTAGATTAAATTTGCTACAATTTGAGACCAGAACTAGCTCTATAGGTACAATATTTACCAAGATACAGCCCTCCAAAAATTGGGATTTTTTTCGAATAAAATGAAACTTTAAGATTTGGTGGAAAATTCTACGGTTAAAGTTTAACGGGTAAAGTGATAGGGGAAGATATACCTAATGCATTTAGCTTTAATTTATGCACAAAACGACGTCTGTAGGCCAGCAATTTTTTCCAAAAAAGTGAAACCCATATATAATATATATTTAGCCTATTAATAATATGTTTACAATGTAATTCAACATTTTTTTATTGATATATTATGTATATCATATACATATATGATATACAGTACAGTGGCGGCTCGTGGGTATTTTCAGAGGGTGGGCACAAAAAAATTAATAAAAAAAGTCAGAATCTAACTCCGCAGATATGACATAAAGTAAATTTGCAGTGCCTGAAGAAATTAAAATAAGTTGTTATTTGTGTGATTGTATACCGTGTTGCAGGTTATATGTATAAAATCTGTATGTATTTCGCATTATGGTAAAATTTGTCTAAATATGAAATAAAATAAATTTGCAGTGCGTGAAGAAATTAAAATGTAAGTACGTTATACTTGGACATTTTTTGGATTTTTAAACATTGTGAGGAAACTATTATACCTACAGACGTCGTTCTGTGCTTAAATAAAAGCGAATTACATGTTACCCGTAAAATTTTCCCCGATTTCGAGGACGAAAGTTGACATATCTTAAAATTTGATTTTTTTTTAAAATTGCCAATTTGTGGAGGGCTGTATATTGGTAACTATTGAGAGCTGGTTCTAGTCTCAAATTGTAGCAAATTTAATCTACTTTAAAATGCGTAATAAAATACTTT
>CAXKVY010007313.1:0-16144 GCA_964058915.1 Tetropium fuscum | reverse complement strand
CAACAAAGAAAAAATTCATTACGTCACATCTCCTGGATGAGAGGCCCTTTAATTAAGGTAATGTAATTAAAGAGGAGAGGTGTTACATAATCTATAATATGTTCAATTTTGTTTTCTGGTATAGCTAAAATTGTGCAATCAACATAAAGTTTTAATAACTGTAAGAGAGTATTTTTTCCATTTTATTATAGATTGTATATTATATATTGTTTACCACAAAATGGCATTATTAAATAATCTTTAAAACTTCAAACACACTTGTTTCGATTTAATGCTTGACACCTTGTATGTAAGATCATTTGATTAGGTCACCAAATAGCTGAAAGAAATGAGTAATGTTATGCTTATGAGAGAATTTAACCCAATTTACATAACGGTATATCAAAAGGAATTACCTTAATCACATTATTAAGAAGGTACTCCTTACTAAATTAGCCATTATGAGGCTAGTTGGGTTGAAGTTGAGGAAAGTAAGTCTGGCTGAAGTCTTACTCTCAAACTCTTTTTTACATGTTTGAAACTTAAGAAGTTTCATCAGGCATCGCGAGGGCAGTGCGGAGGGCTCTATGTTTGTACACGGCTCATCTTGACGCTGACGATTTTTCATGACAATTAATTAAATGTAGCTATCAATACATGATCATCGCCTATGCGTTGGTTTTAGATTTTATCCTGGCACTATATCTATCACTAAAATGCCTCAGGCCTCAAATCTCATTACTTCCTACTATAATAAATGGGCTGCATGTTCATCAGATATACGAGGACTAGACACTAGACGTAAAAGATGCAAAGAAACTGCTTATGATTATTGTCAAAACATCTCTTACCTAAACAATTAAGCACACGCAAGAACCAAATAATATTTTATTATGCTGACTCCAGCGAATGGATCAAAGAAATGTTTGCTTTTCTATCGTATATATCGCTTTGATGGAATAAATTCCTTTTCGGAAGGGTGCGCATATCAGAGAATAGAGCAGAGTATATTTGTGCGCGATGTGTGCCTCAATTCACGTGTTGCACACCTTCATAAGATAGAACAGAGTTAGAAAATCTCGTATCCGAACAGAAAGCGCCCCAGCACGTTATTAATCCCCAAAGGCCGGCAATTATTTGCTCAGTGGCGTAGAAAGAAGGGGCGGGGTGCTTGAAATAGATTTGTCAATACTTCACTTATCACCGGGCTATCGATCACATGTAATATTCAGCTCGTGTTTTCATTCATCATTTTGGAATATGGATGAGGGAAATAAAATCCGCCGTGAAATATTGAAAATATAACCGAAATGATGGATTGGAAATGTTTCGACTTGTGACCCAACATAACAAATACATACATATTTATTAAACTGTTAAACTGGATTTTCCATTAACTCTAACAAAATTAATCTCTTTTATAAATTATGAAAAAAAAACTTTCCTGACTTTTCTTGTCTCATTTGACTACATCGAGGACCCTTCATTCTACGAAAAAGCAAGAAGAGAGAATATTGTGTACCATGAAAATTCTTTTAAGAATATATATTTTAATATTTTATCTTCAACCGTTCAAAAGTTTTTCAAGTAAAAAAAAGCAATTTTAACTTTATATACATGAACTTTCCGACTATAATCCCTACCAGGTGGAAGCTTGGACAACTGTCCTATATTTAAATAAGGATATCCCTCAAAAAATGATGATTATTATGGTAGAATTTTCATTTTATCTAATTTCGCTAATACTTTTGTCTTGTATAATCGCGTCTACTCTTCAACTAGAAATAGGTATCAAATCTCAATTGCAGCATGGATTTGTTAACAAGAGGTCTACTGTTACTAATCTGCAATCTTTTCTCGGTACTTATGCAATGAATTGGATAAGAGAGGTCAGGTGGGTGCGATTTACCCAGACTTCTCAAAAGCTTTTGTTAAGGTAAGCCATAGTATTTTGTTTAACAAACTTCCCACTATTGGCTGCAGTGACAAATTTGTTTAATTTTTTCAATCTCGTTTTTAAAAATGTGAACAATATGTTTCATATAATGATTTTAATTCACGTATGATTGTTACAGCATCAGGACAGCATCAGAAGTACCTCAAGATTCCAATCTGGGACCCTTGTTATTTTCATTATTTATTAATGATATATTTGATTTTATATAATATTGCAATTGTAAAATTTATAAATAAGTGTTCTTTCTTTTTTTAACAATGGGAGTGATATATGATTCACAACGTAATATGCATAATGTTAATGGCTGTCGCCGGTCCTCTTTTCGGATGAGGCTACGTTTCGCAAACTGGCTAACGCTTCCGCCATTTAATGGCGGATGGACGGAGCTTATCATATACCATCACAAATAACTATGTTGCATAGTTGGGATAACTTTTAATAGATGCCGCACACAGGTTCAACAGTTTCATTATCTCCGTCTTCATCTAACGCACAACCTTATGTTACATCTCACTGATATAATCCCACCGGAATTTAATGCAACCGAGGGTTTGCTTCTGTATAGGCAAGATCATACTTCACAGGATCATTTCTGTAGTATATCTTCGCATACTCTCTACTCAAATGTAGAGTTGTCGCAGCCACGATGATGAGATATACTTTCGCGTCCTGAGCGTGAGGCAGACTTAGGCAGATAATTGCTTTACGTAATTTTCGTTAGTCACGATGATCGTTCACCTGCTCTATACGCAGGCGAAGGATGCGAGAGAATCCGAGTGGTTGCTTCAAATTTTTAACTTACTCAAACAAAACACACAGAAACTAATAATTGATAAAGTAGCGACGCGACGCAACGGTGCGATTAGCGATGATATAAATAACACTACAATGAATGAGCCTAATCAGTGTTGCCAGTCGTACGATAATTATACGTACGTTTTTGTAGGATGTTGTCGGCTTGTGTACGATGTACGGTAGATAGTACTTGCGCGATAATGATAATTTAGGTTATATGAGGATTGAGGAAAACTTATACATAAATAAATATAAAAACGAATTTCCATTTTAACTATATAGAGAGTTAAATTAGTTATTTTGCATTATGCATAGTTAAATTGATCTATTGATTACCACTGGCCGCTGGCACACAAGATGCAAGTGAACTGCTGAACGTTTTTGTTGCCGAGCAACAGTAAGAGTGAACACCGAGTTTAAGCCTATAATAGTGTAGACAAGTTAGCATTTAAGGCAGAAAAAAAATGTTACAAGTCATTTTCAGTGGCAATGTATAGGGAAATATGTTCTAAATAACCTCCTAGAAGTCTCATGAGATTCGGATATGGCCTTTGGAAAGTAAGTAAAAATAAAAGTTGGAAAGTAAGTTGGAAAAATATGGCCGTCATATTATTTTTTTACAAATAATTTGAAAGCCATGCATTTTTCGAAAAAATGTCAAGATACCTTTTGTAAAGACCTTGAAAAATTACATCTGAAATTACAAAAATGTATTTAGTATATCTTAATATTGCTCATCCTAAATATTCTTATCATTATATAATATTCCTTATCCTTATATGATCCTTAATATTTAGTAAATTTAGCCAGATAAGTAGAGGGTAAACATCATAAAAAAGCTTTATTCTTCAGAAATGTATATATAACTTATTTATCCACTATATATATATATATATATATATATATATATATATATATATATATATATATATATATATATATATATATATATATATATATATATATATGTCGGATTGCGATACTTTTTTTAAAAACGCAAGAAATACTGAATGCAAAACTGATAGAAAAAACCTAATTAATATTGGTCTAAAGTTAATTACGAAACTATACACAGTATAAAACTTTGTATAACAGAATTACTTCAGGACACGGATTGTCATCTACTTTCAATTTTGTTTAAAATCATAATTTATATATCCATCTATATATATATATCCATATATATATATATATATATATATATATATATATATATATATATATATATATATATATATATATATATATATATATATATATATATATATATATATATATATATATATATATATATATATATATATATATATATATATATATATATATATATATATATATATATATATATATATATATATATATCGTGAAGTAATTCTGTTATACAAAGTTTTATACTGTATAGTTTCGTAATTAACTTTAGACCAATATTAATTAGGTTTTTTCTATCAGTTTTGCATTCAGTATTTCTTGCTTTTTTTTTAAAAGAAGTATCGCAATCCGACACAGCGTGTAAGAATAGAATGGATTGTTTCAAATGACTTAATTTCATTATCGATATATACATTTTTTGTAGTTTTTTGAGCCACTGGGAATTTTTTATTTTATTTGGAATTCCATAGAGTTCTTCCTTTACCTAGAAATTGTTTTTCTGTCCAATCTTACGTTGTTTAAACGTTTCGTTCTTGAGATAGCGTTTATCAAAAACAATAATAATTATGTCATTAAATAATTATATTTAAGAAATACTGCTAAATAAACATGGTACTAAAAGTCTAAGAACTTTTAAACTTCACCGTAGACTATTTTAAGTTACTGAATGACGTTCTCCCCAAATAGCTAGGTATAAATCTACAAGCTGATGTTTAACTCTCAATGATTAATTTACTTGCACACGCTGTGATTAACATGCAGAAGTATTTATCACTTTGGCGTGATGTACAAAGTACATACATGGGGCTCAGTCACGTAAAGGGGTAATTCATTGTCTTGTCCAATAGAGCGCTTAAACTAACAAGTTCATTCCAGCGGAATACAGATAAAATACTTTTAAATGTTCTGATAGATGATGATTCTTTTTACATTTAACAAAGAATTTATTTTCTTAAACGTTACTTTGAGACGTTTAAATGCTTGAGACTTCCCGTAATTAATAAAAAATGGGAATGTCGCCATATGGGAATGTAATTCGTCATAATGATTGTAAAGAGGAGACAATCCTCTTTTTTATGGCATCTTTGGACGTTCTAGCAGGTTTTCTAAATATGTCTTAGTTCTGTGTAATTATAAATTCATGATTAAGAATATTAAAAAATATATATTTTAAGAAAAACATATAAATTTTGTTCTCAAACAACTTAGGAAGCATATTAGATACCAAAGCTCTATTGTTAATTTGGTATTTTGTGACACCTGATGGTTATTGGTAATTAGAATTTTTTTACTACATAAATATTATTATTTGTGCATCAATATTATTATCAATATTAATATCAATATTAATATCAATATTATTATACAACAATATAAATATTATTATTTACTACATCAATATTTATATTTATAAATCAGTTTGTGGCAGATTTAATGTTGGAATGGCTACAGCAATGCGAGCTGTTAGTCAAGTGGCATCATCACTCATAGAATTAAGTCCCAGATTTATGAAATCAGAAGAGTACTTGTAATCTGTAAATGATGGATTTTCCAGAATGGTTTTTTGACACAAAATGTGTTATCGCCGGGTCATATATTATATCCTATACCTTTACCAAATGGAAATAGATAGCACATACTAGAAGGAGAAATATTGACAGCAATAATTGTATAGATACCCAAGGGGAATATTTCTCTTGTTCACTCAATACATATTGGTATTTTATTAGCCTTTTTGTGGCCATCGGTTATATTGCTATTCTGGTGATGTTGGATCGATAAATGATGCCAAAGTTTTGGGAAATAGCGAGGTGTGAAGATACATGAAACAATAGAATTCCGATATGTTTCCTAAAGGAAGTTATTTATTAGGTGACAAAGTAAGTCTACCCTTGCGTTCCCACTTTAATGGTTCCAGACATGAACAATGGATAAATTTGAATTATAAATTGTCTGCATCAAGTTCTCTTTAAATAACATTTGCACTTTAGCAATATAGATTAAGATGTTTAAAAAATAAATTATTACATTGATTTCATGTATATTATAGCTTACTGTACTCTGCATCATATCTTATGTTATTTTGAAATTGGAGGTCATAGTGATCATATCCTCTAAAACGAGAAATTGTTTATTCCGAAACAAACACTACTTTGGTGTTAAATTTTGTTCTTCATGTCACTTGTGTCTCCTTTTTTCAAATTCTTGTAAGCAATCCATTTACATTTTGCTTGCTATTATCAATTGTTTTCTTCATCTACCGCTTTTGAGTCCAATTTCGATTCTGTTGGAATATCTTCCTGTTCACTGGGAATAAACTATTGTGGAAAAGACACCTTCCCTGACATCTAAAAAATGCCAATGTCGTAAACTGCTATCTTGGGCCTCTTCTCCATTAGTGTCGAACACTTTTTTTTGCAATATAAGAGAAATTCAAGTAATGCAAGTAGAAATTCTTGAATTTTTTTCGATATCACGCGTTACTATTGTATATATTGTATATAGGTATATAATATTATGAAATTAAAATTTTTCTATAAAATATTACTTTCGACTTAATCATAGCAGATTGTATTTAAAATGCAATGATATAAACAAACGTGACGTTATGAAAATTATCGACGCCAGTGACTTGTAAAAAGGGTTTTACGAATTAAAAAATGCTGTTATTCAGCAGATGCTAAAAAAAATTAAATATAAAAACAAATTCAATTTCAGTAACATTTTTACCTATAATCTAATTAGAAAATCTGCTGGAACTTCCAAAGACGCCATAAAAAAGAGGAGACAATCGACAATCATTATGACGAATTACATTCCCATATGGCGACATTCCCATTTTTTATTAATTACGGGAAATCTCAAGTATTTAAACGTCTCAAGTAACGTTTAAGACAATAAATTCTTTGTTAAATGTAAAAAGAATCATCATCTATCAGAACATTTAAAAGTATTTCATCTATATTCCGCTGAAATGAACTTGTTAGTTTAAGCGCTCTATTGGACAAGACAATGCCCTTTTACGTGACTGAGCCCCATGTATGTACTTTGTACATCACGCCAAAGTGATAAATACTTCTGCATGTTAATCACAGCGTGTGCAAGTAAATTAATCATTGGGAGTTAAACATCAGCATGAAGATTTATACCTAGCTATTTGGGGAGAACATCATTTAGTAACTTAAAATAGTCTACGGTGATGTTTAAAAGTTCTTAGACTTTTAGTACCATGTTTATTTAGCAGTATTTGTTAAATATAATTATTTAATGACATAATTATTATACTCTTTGTCCATCTGTGTGTCCGTCCGTATGCTAGGTTTTTGACAAACGCTATCTCAAGAACGAAACGTTTAAACAACGTAAGATTGGATAGAAAAACAATATATATATATATATATATATATATATATATATATATATATATATATATATATATATATATATATATATATATATATATATATATATATATATATATATATATATATATACATATATATATATATATATATACATATATATATATATATATATATATATATATATATATATATATATATATATATATATATATATATATATATATATATATATATATATATATATATATATATATATATATATATATATATATATATATATATATATATATATATATATAACTGTATCCAACGAGTGAATGGACTTGCACTCGAGCGAAAATTCGTCTGTTTTGGTCAGATCTCCGCCCCTTAGAACATTAGTTCAACGCCTTCAACGTCTTAATTGGCTCAGCAGGTAGCCAGGGCCGGCGCCTGGGTCCGATACCTACCTGGTACCTAATTATATAAAGTACCTACTACTGCCTACCTATTCACAGTTTGTATTTGTAGTCTCGCAAGTACGGTTATTTTAGTTTTGTTGTTTACGGTTGTGAAATAAGTTTTGGTCGACCGAATGACGGTCCTGCGTAGCTCGTTACAGAGCCCCTCCTCTTTAGTCGCCGATGCGCAAAGCAAGTCCTTTCTCTCGTTGGATAGAGTATATGTATATATATATATATATATATATATATATATATATATATATATATATATATATATATATATATATATATATATTAGATGGATATATAAACAAAATTGAAAGAAGATGACAATCCGTGTCCTGAAGTAATTCTGTTATACAAAGTTTTATACTGTATAGTTTCGTAATTAACTTTAGACCAATATTAATTACGTTTTCTCTATCAGTTTTGCATTCAGTATTTCTTGCTTTTTTTTAAAAAAGAAGTATCGCAATCCGACACACACACACACACACACACACACACACACACATATATATATATATATATATATATATATATATATATATATATATATATATATATATATATATATATATATATATATATATATATATATATATATATATATATATATATATATATATATATATATATATATATATATATATATATATATAACTGTATCCAACGAGTGAATGGACTTGCACTCGAGCGAAAATTCGTCTGTTTTGGTCAGATCTCCGCCCCTTAGAACATTAGTTCAACGCCTTCAACGTCTTAATTGGCTCAGCAGGTAGCCAGGGCCGGCGCCTGGGTCCGATACCTACCTGGTACCTAATTATATAAAGTACCTACTACTGCCTACCTATTCACAGTTTGTATTTGTAGTCTCGCAAGTACGGTTATTTTAGTTTTGTTGTTTACGGTTGTGAAATAAGTTTTGGTCGACCGAATGACGGTCCTGCGTAGCTCGTTACAGAGCCCCTCCTCTTTAGTCGCCGATGCGCAAAGCAAGTCCTTTCTCTCGTTGGATAGAGTATATGTATATATATATATATATATATATATATATATATATATATATATATATATATATATATATATATATATATATATATATATATATATATTAGATGGATATATAAACAAAATTGAAAGAAGATGACAATCCGTGTCCTGAAGTAATTCTGTTATACAAAGTTTTATACTGTATAGTTTCGTAATTAACTTTAGACCAATATTAATTACGTTTTCTCTATCAGTTTTGCATTCAGTATTTCTTGCTTTTTTTTAAAAAAGAAGTATCGCAATCCGACACACACACACACACACACACACACACACATATATATATATATATATATATATATATATATATATATATATATATATATATATATATATATATATATATATATATATATATATATATATATATATATATATATGTGTGTGTGTGTGTGTGTGTGTGTGTGTGTGTGTCGGATTGCGATACTTCTTTTTTAAAAAAAAGCAAGAAATACTGAATGCAAAACTGTTAATAATAAGTTATATATACATTTCTGAATATTAAAGCTTTTTTATGATGATTGTGATCGAAAATATATTGGACAAACGAGACGGTCAATTAACACCAGATTTAAAGAACATATGGCTCATCTAAAATATGGAAGAACAGATAAGTCTAGTGTTGCACAACATGCTTTTGACAACAGTCATAGAATAGATATTAGTAATTTAAGATTAGTTAGAAATGTGACCAATAATAGACAGTTGGGTGCATTTGAGAGCATAGAAATTGTAAAATGTAATAGTAGTATGAATAGCGACAAGGGACCTATCCCGTATAGCCCGCGTTGCTTAGCAACCGATGATTGAAGCGTGATTAGTCACGCGTAAATTTCACGGTGATATCATACCGTAGCCCGCTTTACGCGTTGCTTAGCAACCGATCATTGAAGCGTGATTAGTCACGCGTAAATTTCACGGTGATATCATTAGTGACGTCACCGGAAAAGTAGTATAAATATGGTAGATTTTGTAGTTTAAGATTAGTTTTAATCGTCTCCGGATGATGCCAACTTGGTTGGCGAAACGCGCGTCGAGCGAAGTGAAAGTGTTTTGGTGTTTGTGGAAACTACTCCGAGTGTTACAGTTACATCAAAGATTCCAGCCCTATCCAGTAACTCTCTATATAGTTAAAATGGAAAGTCGTTTTTATATTTATATATGTATAAGTTTTCCTCAATCCTCATATAACCTAAATTATCCTACATAAGCCATTATCGCGCAAGTACTATCTACCGTACATCGTACACAAGCCAACAACATCCTACAAAAACCTACGTATAATTATCGTACGCCTGGCAACACTGATTAGGCTCATTCATTGTAGTGTTATTTATATCATCGCTAATCGCACCGTCGCGTCGCGTCGCTACTTTACCAATTATTAGTTTCTGTGTGTTTTGTTTGAGTAAGTTAAAAATTTGAAGCAACCACTCGGATTCTCAGTGGTTACAATATCAATACTAAATTAATGAGACTAGATTAAAACCTAGTTGTTGATATTTAGAGACCTTCTACGTGAAATTGAATTTAGTTAAAAAATAATTATCGCACTTGGAGCAACTGCCAGGATCTTATTAACAATAGAAAACGAAACTATTAGGATAGTTTAATAAATATTCCATTATTATTTGCAAAGATAACTTCATGTGTTTAAAAACTTATTTTTTAATGTTTTTACTATTTTCATGGAAAAAAAAATTTTACGGTTTTATAATATATTGTAGAAAATAAACAACGTGTAAAATTATGAAACGATGCTAATTTTCCGAGGCAATTCGAGATTAAGCGAGCGATAGTAAATTTTGGAAACATTTTGCTTATTTAACAAACATGCAACAAAAATTTAACAAACAATGCACACCAAGATTTCAAGTTATCGGAAAATCCGAACCTCAGAGCCACGAAAATTTCTTATAGTGCGATTTGTCACTTTACCGTGTTTTATGTTGATCGCTTCGACTAATAATGGCAACTGCTTTCGCCACTTTAATGGAGATAAATGGATGAGATATTAATGTACGACTGAACAAACATTTCATCGATTTCGTGAAATGCTGTGTTAGAGTACTCGTAGACCCGCTCAATAATTATTTGCAAATAATCACTTGCCAGCCACGTCAACTTAATAATACATCATGCTCCCGTTTGACTTAGGAACTCATTTGCAACTAATTGGAAACTGTCAGAGAGGTAAACAGTGCTTATCTACTGCTAATATCAACATTTACCGATCTCACGTGTTGCTATTAAAATGTTACATCCTCCTTCATTCTCTCAGTCACCAAATTACCAATACACTACAATAGCTATCATTTTACTAAAAAAAATATGCAACATACAGTAAGGTACCTACGGAGATTTAACATTAAACTGATTTTAAATGCGTAAAACATTCAATTAGTACAAATTAGTAGAGGTAGAAATGTTATATTTAAACAATAATATTAAATGTATAATTAAATAAAAATATTAAATGTATATAGTATAGTTGCATGTATGCATAATAGATGTATGCATATATAAATGTATGAAATATGCATATGTATGAAATGTTAGCGGCAACAAAAGTGTTATTTTTCTGCCCAGTTAAACATATAACTACCACGTAGGAAAATATATCCAACAAAATTCAATAAATATGCAAATTTGGTCTCTAGTGATAAAAATCCCAGAGCAATAACTTTCGTCTCTGGTGACGAAAGTAAGTAGTTAACTAAGTAAGTAGATAACATCTGATATATACATGCATAAACCATATTTCCGAATTCAGCCCTAATTTGATAGATTATTAATCAGAATTTAATTTTTTTCTGACCACGTGCGTTTTTGCTCTTGGCGGGATAGAGATTGCTTTGCTCTGTTTTGCTTATAGGTATATTAATTAATGTTTAGCACTGTGAATAATTAAATTGTAATTAACTGCTCCACGTGGCTGAGAATTATAACTTATAAAACAATTATCATTGCCTGGTAGCTGGTAACTTTAGCTTCAAATTAATATAAATTTGTGTTTTAGGATCTCACTTTAAAATAGAACGTTAATCAGAGACATCTCCTAAGCAGAAATTGTAAGGATTTTAAAAGTATAGTTACTGTCTAAACGGATTTGCTTAATTATGTCAGATCTTAAGGAGTACGTATCCTATTCTATAGATACATACTAATCTATTTAACGCAGCACATTCGTTATACACAACGTACAATGAAAAATTTTGATTTTAGATCTTTATTAAATATATTTCTAATTGATGACTGAAAATATTTGAAATGACAATCAAAAAGTTCCTTATTATCTGTCAGTATTATTTCTCTGAAACATGTTACAACTAGTGATGTTAAATTACTTGTAATTTATAGAAATGTAATTTTACGGGTAACATTTCATGTATAATCCAGTATCCTGACCTGTATCTTCCATCACTAAATCAGATAATAAATCGGATCCATTATAACGATTCCTGTTTTTGTATAATTGTGTTATCCACAATAGGCGTTGTCTCTTTTTTATTGATCAATTCATTTATAACAACAAGGCAGCTTGCGCTATAACGACTACTTTATCTGAAGACATCTTTAGTACCAATGAAGCATCGAGTACCAATGGAGCGTGAGAAGCATCGAATGCGTTTCAGAAAAAGTTCAGCTTCTACTATTTTTTTATTTCTTTTTTATTTAATCACTTATACTTATAAATACTTGTACATGATATAAGCTCTGCCAAGAAGGACCAGTTTTGTGACACAATTATTTTTGTTACAGGGTCAGCGACTGACCAAATATTGAATAAATTAATAGTAAAAAAACAATTTTAAAAATGTTTTTTTAATATTAATTTATTTTTATTTTTTAGTTACCGCTGGTTGTTCATTTCATTTAATGCGTTGCATGGTGGTTTACCTGTTAATTTAGTATATTCTAGTTTTGCCATAAGGAGACATTCTAGTGATTTGGACTCTACTTAACTCTACGTATTTCAGCTTGAAGCTTACTTGTGCCTAACAAAACACGATTCTGTGTTTGATTTTGGAGGTCTCCTTCTCCTAGACAGGTTGCAAACCAATGCTATTGGCGCCCGTCTCGCCAAATTATACATGTCATAGTATGAAGCCAACCAAGGCGTACTTTTATAATTCAGTTGCAAGATTTGACCCGAAAAATTCGACCCCAAAATCGTAATCGGAGACTCCAAAAACCTCAGGATAACAATTTCAGACGGATTGGAGCCACTAAGTTCTTGTTCGCTATCTTAGATCCGCCATCTTGAATAATTCGTATCGTCTGAAGTTGACCCTTGTGCAGTACTTGGTCGAGTTATAACTATTTAAAATTGATATAACGGGCATCTTGTTTTCCGCCATTTTGCCCATCTTTTTACCCCTTTACTTCGTGGGAGTTTAAAATATTCTTAATTGCGTCCCATTTCGTGTCCAATATTTATATAACCAGTTAATAGGTATAGGGATGGTAAACATGTGAAATAATGTTTGAATGAAAATATTCCACATTTAATAATAATCTCGATAGTAGGTGGATGCCTGATTGAAATTTAGTATGACTACTGTATACTCTAGACGAACAGTTTTAGTATAATATATATTTCACTGGGAGATTAATATGATTATGTATTAAGAAAGATTAGGTACATAAATAAAACTTTACAAAATTACTCCGATACTATCCAAAGTAATCACGACATGCATAACCTTAGCTTGCAGATTTATTAGATGTCCAACTACTTAAAACAAAATATATAGTTGGAGGAAATAATCAAGTCTACCCGAAGTTCTCTTAATCTCTTCCCATCACCAATGTTAGTTTGATTAAATCACAGCATAAACATATACTAGCAGGCTACCTCCCACCACTTTCCATATAATCCGCCATTTAGGTATAGAAGACAGAGATGTATTCAGAGAAATATATGGCCTACTTTTTATTTATGATATCGTAAAACGTGGTGATTAGGGACGGAGGTCAATAATAAAACAGTGGCATCATGTTTTATTAACTGTTGGAATTCATATATTATACATCAGTTTTATTTATAAAAACAACAAATATAAGCTTACCAAAAATGTAGCATAATTTAAACAGGATCTCAAATGTGTTACAATAATGTTATTTCGAAATGTTGAAATATAATTTCGATATTAGTAATAAAATTTATGAAGTTATCAGGAGGCACTTTTAAATTTCCAAACCAAAAATCAACAAGACGTATCATCTAAGTCATTACAGGAAAGGGAATATTTCAGACATTCATCACAACACCTACACAACCCCTCATTATCTACACCACACTTTAATACACATTAACCCTAATTATTTTAGTATTTCTAGTGTTGACATTTTCAATATACCTGTAATGGTTTCCAATTAAAAAATAAAATTAATGCAAATATTTATGTTCTATATTTGCTGATCGTATGGTGTTGTTTCTTTAACTTATCTCCCAATTATGCTACATAATATGTCTCCCTTGATGTTGCAACTACGTAGTCCGCTAATAGCCAATTTGTTTTCCTCAAATTACAAATTTACTTAGCAAACGCAACTTTACCAACGAAATTTACGAATACGGTATCTAGTTTGTTATTACCAATTCAAATGTACCTACTATTTTAAAAATTAAATAAGTTAGATTTTTCTCATTAAAGTAACATTTACAAATAAGTTAAAGATGTTTTTAAGATCATCAATATTTATTATTGACAATACCAATTATGACTCAAGTATAACTGTTTTAGTGTTCGTGCTAACTCAATGGTCGACCACGTCAGTGCTGTAATCACATTAACGTTTTCAATCCATTCCAGGACTTATTATTGTATCGCACTTGTATGTAGCGATCATGTAGAAGCGGTATATTTGGTTGGTAGGGGAAGGTTGCCTATATAGGACCAATTTTCAGATTTCTTATCATAGATTCTGATAATAACACAAAATCTATCCTCAAGCTATACCTACCTTAGTATACTTTAGTATGTTGTCCAGTTGCAGATTTTTTTTCAGAATTTTATTTCAAAGTATCTATGATATATCAGACTATATAAAAACTTGTGGTTTAATATAGGAAATTGCCTAAATTACCCTAGGGGTTCCAAAATTGGACCACCTAATTGAAATCGGCAGCTTAAGTGTTAAATAAATAAATAAAAAATAAAATGGTTGATATAGGTTTTGATATAAGTTTTGTACTTAGATTTCAAAAAAACATCAAATTTTACGACAAAAAATCGAAAATCCCTTGATAATATTAAAAAAAACATCAAAACACAAAAATCATTTAAAAAAAATTAAAACAAAACAAGAAAAAAACATCTAAACGCAGAAATCACAAATTAAGGTTTCTCATGAATCCAATCACGGCATTTTAAACACTGGATCGTGTTTTCAATTATGCATTCGTTACAAAACTTGCAATACCACTCGTTTTCATTATTTTTTTCTTTTTAGGAATACTTGGAGGGTCCAGTTGAACTTTCAGCTGTGTTTTTTGAGCACGGGAACACGGGATTTTTTATTTGTTTTCTTTACAACCGGACTTATTATTAATATTTCTTCTATTGAAATATTTTCAGCACCTTCAGAGATGGAAGTGGATGCTTTTGCTTTAAAACTAGAAGTAGATGAGGCCTCTGCTTCGAGCTTAGAAGTGGATGCTCTTAAAGTAGATTCCTCCGCTTTAGGGTTAGAAGTGGTTGCGTAGTGAGCTAGAGGCTCATCATTACTATCAGAATTACACCCACTTTCAGAACCCCCACTTCTATTTAATAATTTATTCGTGGTTAATATATCCGCAGGAGCAATATCGGCATCTGAAAAAACATTTCGATCTTCCGGCCAAATTCCAAATTTTCTAAACCCATTCATTGCATTTGCCATCACTGCAGCTCTGGTATAGGCTTCTCCAAGAAGTTGTGCGACTTGATATTGAGAGACCGTTAACCCTGGATGAGACTTTAACCATTTTTCATTTGCCTGGGTACAATACAGTTTCAATGATTTGAAAACTGTCACGTCTAAAGGTTAGAGTCTATGGATTGTATGATCTGGAAGTTGTAGCATGATGACCCTATTATTGCGAGCAAGCTCAATAGCTTCAAGATTTTTCGAATGCGTCTTGTGACCGCCCAAGACAAGTAAAATTGTATTGTCTACTGTTGGCTTAACAGATTTGATGAAAGTTTGCAGCCAAGTAACAAAAAGGTTTGTATTAATGTAACCAGTATCTGACATTTCTACTAAGCAGTCGGGTGGAGCGCCAAAACTCTGGATTTGCTCTTTTTTCGTTTAAAAATCAACATTGGTGTGACAAATTGACCAGCAGCACTTGCACATACAACGAATGTGGTATTGACACCCCTTTCTTCAGTAGCAAATGTTCCAACTTGGCGCTT
>CAXKVY010007312.1:0-32426 GCA_964058915.1 Tetropium fuscum | reverse complement strand
TCTTTAAATTTGCCGCCAGAAGTACTACCAAATATATGGCGAAGGTCATTCAAATTGACCAACAGAACGTTAAAGTCGGCGCGTAGAGTCGCTTCTGTAAGTTCCTACTTCTGTGACAGGGGTATGTCACCAGGAAAACAATATTTCAACGCTGCATTAGCTGAGACACCATCGTGTAAAGATCAGATAATATCAGTTTCAGAACCGAGACACCCTTCACACAGTTGTTCTACAACATCGAATAATTTAGACGCAAATTACACATCAGATTCAGTGAAACATGAGTACCTACCGCCTACCTAAAAGCCAAGGGTTTCATTGTTAGAAATATTTATACCAAAACTTCTTGACGTGTTGACGAATTACGTGTGGTACTATTTATAATCACACGCTTGTGTATTTAGTAAATAGTGTTATATCAGGCATGAAATTCCTATAGAAAGCTTTATTCATGTGAAGCTCATGTAAGCTACTATTTATGTCAAATGCAAATGATTTAGGTTCATTAATATTTTAAGTTCATTGTGCTAGTAAGGCAAGGCGTTAACCCTGCCGTTTACTCTAATTTACATTTTTACGATATAGTAAAGAACAGGGTAGTATTGGGGAAAATGTTTATATCTAATAAAAAACATTTTCTTTTATGACATCTTATATACCTACCTATCTATATTATATATAAATATCTCACATTACAAATTCAAACATCAATGGCATCACAGGAAAGGAACTTATAAGGAACAAATAATTTTATTAATTAAATCAAAATAAAATAAATCTTACAATATCCTAGTATGTAATATAATAATAAGATATGAAAAAATGGGGAGATGTAGATATATTTCACTAAAAATTCACGAACAACAATAGGAAGAAATTAACATTCATATTAAAAATAAAAATTATTTTTATGGTAACTGGTATACAGTAGCGGCGGGTGAATTTTATTCGTACTCGTTCTGTGGTATCCAATAAGCGGCGCGGCGCAAGATAAAATTTTAATTTACTTTTAGGTTAAATGTATTTGAAATGGAGCTCAATAATTTTAGTTGAAACTGTAGTATCTTCAAAAAATAAGTTTCACGATAGCGATAAGTTTCACGATGTGGGCTCTAGCAAGCCCGGCGAGAGGCAGGAAGGATCCCTCAAATATCCGACACGGCACCCCCGGGGGTAATATACACAGGCGAAGAAAGTCAAGAGCGCCAGAAGCAAGGCTCTGCCGGTGGGGCCCATCAACCAGGCCCGGGGGAAGCTGCGTAACTTCACGTGACACTGATCACATTTGTGGGGAGGGTTACGTGAAGTGCGTGGCCTACCCCTTATGAGACGGTCTCGGCCTACATAGATATTAAGGTTAAAGGGCCATGGTACAGCTCGGCCCCCTCCTATCGAGGACACATCTTTAGCCAAGAATATTGGCGCTGGCCTAAAAGTAATTTATCCGCTTTTTTAATTCAATTGTATTTTCTTCCTTCCTATTTGGCCAATAACAAAACACGATTTTTGCGTTCGTAAATGGGATATATTTATATGAGTGAAATTATCGAAATTATATAATATAACTTAACCAAATTGGATGATCTGATTGGTTAAAGATTCTATGAAAAAAATTAACAATATAATACAAATTAATTGTGATTATTTTATTAATATTGTACAATATTTTATGTGTTCTGTAGCACTTGTACACAAACCCCCACTGCGTTGGTATACATACTACGTAGCTAAATGCATTGAACATTACATGTTCAATAAATACTGAATAAGCTTCCATCCGTAAGCCCCAATTTGAACCTGAGTTACGTGTTATATAATTACGCCAAACTTAATTTATTACTACAGTATATGAGCTTTCTATCTCAAGACCGTTTATAGTTTAAAGAGAATGTAGTACTTCATTAACCCATTTACAAATTGACCAGCAGGTCTAATTTTTGGCGGATGCGCTAGTATTAGCAAATAAATTTCCCCTGTTACAATATATTATTATTTCTCCCAGGCTGGGTTCAATGACTGGCTATATAGCACAGTGAAGTTTGTTCACAGCTTAGGTGGTATAGATTTATGTGGCAACGCACTCTTTTAGCAATGTTCACTAATTCCACTTTTCCTTCGTTCCTTTCCTGTTCATAATTTTTGCTTATCTTCACTTATAATATAATATTACCTGATGATTATATCATCAGGTATTTACTTAATCTATTGCTGGAATTTTTCTGTGGTCACACATATTTTGTAATTTATCAAAATAATCACGTAGTACCTACTATAGTAGTAAAAAATCGAGGACAGAGAATCATTTTCTTCTGACAAGGGGACATTTTTCGAAAACATAAAATACATAAAAAAAAGAATACATATCGGCAACCGGTGCTACTTTGACATGTGTGCGCGAGCTCTTTCTTATCTGTTGTTTTTCTTTCTGTTTATTATTTTGGGTATTTAGTAGTCGATTCTGTGCTGACTAATTAACCATGGTAAGAAACTAGGAAGAAACTCCGGGAACCCGGAAATAAAATAATAAAAATAAAAATAAATAAAATAAAAAATATTCTGAAGAAAATTTGAAGAAGGTGCTCGAGCCATTAATAAAGGCTTATCTAAAAAATAGGTGGTCATATTGTTCAAAATCCCACGGCCAATTCGTATAAACAAGTGTCTTGAGAGACATCATCGTCCGGTTGGTCATCCCAATGTTTTATCTAATGAGGAACAACGAGTGATTGCATACATTCTTGGCCAGGTTGTTATGTGGGGATTTCCATTAACTAAGTGTGACATACCAGCCGTTGTAAAAAAAACTAGAAAATTCTGCCGAAGCTACGAGGGCTCTTGACTCGAGTTTGTAAGAACTCGAGTTTTAAAGGTCGCTAAATATAACGAAAGAGAGTTTGAGAGTTTACTTACAAGCCTCAAATTAGTGTTACTTTTCACGTCATTTTTTTTGTGATACATAAATATGTGATACAGTTGGTGGATATAGATTAGAATGTTCTATAGATTAGATTAGTGATACTAATCAACTATTTAAGAGACTGGCAAAACATTTCTAATGGGTTGCAATGATGAAAATAAAAAAATGTGGATCTATTCAATCCGGTGTTTTCCTCGTTGGTATAGGATAGAAATAAAATTAGGGATTTCCCACTACGTTTTCTACGTTTCGCTTTATTTACAAAGCTAAACTACATTTTAAGATCGTCTATAAAAATAAAATACATACAATCTGTATAAACAATTGAAATTTTTTTTTTAAAAAACATCTATGTTCAAAACTTTATTAGTTATTTAACGAACTAGTGTATTAATGACAGCGATTAATAATCGAGATATTTTAACGTTAATTGTTGAGATTATTAATCGCGTTTTAATATACGAGTTAGTTACAAAAATTTTCCGTCGACTGTACTTTGACTAAAGTGGAGAAAATCTTATTTTAAATTTTTATTTAAGAAAAGTAAGTACAAATTCAATTATTCATTAATTATTATAAAGTATCACAAATCTGATTTGTGTTTGTACAGATAAATGATCAGTTTTATGATACTCTGAATTTAAATTTACGTTTATGTCGTTATCTTGGATGATTGTTTCGGCGCTGGTAGAATTAGTTTGAGGAGTTTCACAGGAGATTTTTTTTAGCTATGAGAACATTATTTGGTACTGAATTTTCAATATATCCTTCTGCAACAGCAGTGGATTTCCAACTACCCAATCGTTTAATGGCTGAAAAGTCTGCACCATTGTCAGAAAGTATAGAGGCAGAAGAAGGTGTTTTACAAAATTATATTTCAAATATTAAGCGTGACATTACTGACAGTGACAGATTGATGACACGGTATCTTGATTTGGAAATTTAAATTTATTCGTATGTTTCACTAAAATCGTTTATTAATAGAAAATCATGCATTAATAGGCGTCATTAATAAACGATTTTGTATACATTAATTAACCTCGGTAAATACACGGTCGACGGAAAAATACATTAAGCTATTATCACTGTTAAAATATTTTGTAGCTATATTATATATTAAGATCATTAATTAACACGTGACCCACTTACCTAGTAAGACATTACCTTAGTAAGGCACATAGGGCTTATGGTCTATAAATAAATAAGACATACACTACTACAACACATATCAAACAATGCTTCAAATCAGGTTATAAATTTGGTCTCTGCTAAACAACTACAAAGTAACACTCGGAGTAGTTTCCACAAACACCAAAACACTTTCACTTCGCTCGACGCGCGTTTCGCCAACCAAGTTGGCATCATCCGGAGACGATTAAAACTGTACTTTCACTTCGCTCGACGCGCGTTTCGCAAACCAAGTTGGCATCATCCGGAGACGATTAAAACTGAAAACAGTTTTAATCGTCTCCGGATGATGCCAACTTGGTTGGCGAAACGCGCGTCGAGCGAAGTGAAAGTGTTTTGGTGTTTGTGGAAACTACTCCGAGTGTTACAGTTACATCAAAGGTTCCACCCCTATCCAGTAACTACAAAGTATGCAATGAAGGTATTTGATAAGAACAACTGCTATCTAAGATGTTTTCTTTGTTCTGTTTTTTTCTTAAATGATTATAAATAATACTTAAATTATCAGTGTCCATCCTTTTATTCACTGTTAAAGAGTCATGTGACTGTATACACACCATTTCACTTACAGTTCGTACAATATGTATGTATAGTTGAACGACCGGCAACCCTGACCTACACAATGGTTTTCCTTGGCGTAGACATTTTTTGTTCTTAGGGGGGTGAAAGTAGAAGGTTTTTATATGCATATTTTTAACACCACAGCTGATATTGAATGCACGTTTTCACACCACTCATGAAGTATTGCTTTCAGCGCGTTATCATTTTTTAGTTGGTTCGCCAGTAGCCATATTTTCCACAAGTAACAAAAATAAATATGTACAAAACAGCTTAGTAGTCGAGAATAATAAACTTTAAAACGAAAAAATAAAATAAATATACTTGCGATTGAAATACAATCATATGTATTGTGTAAGTAGGTACCTACCTAATCTACCAAATCGTTAACACTCAACAAAGACAAAGATTATTAACAGACAAGCTTTGACCAAGATAAGAGCTTGTTTGTTAATAGGTACCTACATAACTAAACCGAGACTAAATTCAACACATTTTTAAAAATCATTACAAATGTAATACATACTACCTACCAGCTTCTCATCGCAAAGCGATTTCCAATACACACACTTTTTACAGCCAATCAAAATTAGAAACTGACCTCGAGGTATTTTACAGTCATTGAAAATTTTCTTTTCTTTTGTGGCTAGGTAGGTACATGGTTATAATTTTATAAACAGTCTATAGAACTTTTAATTTTGCCCACTGATGTAAATTATTAATTTGTGATCTAGGATGGTAGGTACTTACATAAAAATAAAGTCAATGGACAATAGGTACCTACTTATGTAATAAACCAGAGAGCGTTTTCAGTTTTGTAAATCCCAATAAAAAACTTAACTTATATCGTTGCATTTAGCATTTATAACCTAGCGGCCTCAAGCACTGGAATATTTTTTGGAAAAAATTATTTGAGAAATGTTTTAAGTGGAGGATATAATAGGTACCTACCTACCTCAGTACACGTCAGTACCTACTTCGAGCAGCCCATAAATCAACTTTTTTTTGTTAAAGTCGGCTCTGCTCTAACACCCACTATACATTTTTGCCGTCAAATAATATTTTCCTTAAATTTTTTTAACATGCCTATCCTATCTCGTAAATAAAGCGAGGTCTGGTGAAAATCTACGTTTTTCAGGTTTCATACGAAACGAACAAACATGATTGCTAACCGCCATACTCTTTTATTTCAACTCTCGTAGCGATGTATACCTACATAGGTAGGTATATAAATAATATATTAGCAATTCCCGCGAACACGCCACTGTAAGATATGCGAACCTGATCCTATTCCATCCGAGAATCCGATCCCGATCCGAGAGATATGAATCCAATAAGTTAAAAAGAGATATACTGCTCGAAAATTCGTTATTGGAAAGGTCGTGCCGAACCACGACCTTTCCGCTTGTCGCTTTTAACTATAAAAATAGATGTTTACGTAATTGTCATATTTAAAGTAGACGAAAATAAATATAAAAACGTAACATCTTGGCCTCTAATATATTATTGTGTGCACAATTATTATTTAATAACATTCATAAATAATATATACAACTTTAATATAATATTGTGTAATTTGATATTTTAATTGAATACTGAGAAAATTGAGAATTACATGTGGCAACTGCGCGGTATCTTATATGGGGTCAGTTAACTATACATATATATTGAATGAACTGTATGTATTTTATTGTAAGGTCTTTTATTGTAGTCTTCTGTATACTGTAGTGTTCTGTAGACTCTGTATACTTACATCATCAAAGTTGAAATTATGGTTCCCTGTGAAATGGTGTTCAGCTAGCGCTGTTTGTTCTTTTTTGTTTTTATGTTTTTCATTACATGAATATTGTGTTCATTTAGATGTGCCTTTAGATTTTGTTTTGTTTGCCCTATGTATATTTTATTGCAATCGTAACATGGAATTTTGTACACTTCATTTTAATGATATTCCAAGGCTAAAAGATTTCTAATAGTATTGTACAAGTTACCAACAGTTTTCAAATGGCAGAACACAATTTTAGTTGTGTTATTGGATAACTTGATTTTAATTTCTCTGATAATCCTTTAACGCAAGGAATTTTATAATATTTCTTGTCATCACTAGTTATATTGATATTAAATGTATTCGTATTATTGTTGATAATTATATTGCATAATTCAGGTGGGTCATTATTTATTAATTTTATTTTTAATTTTTTATTAATAAGTTAGTTAAATTAGTATTTAGAAAATTTGGACGACTTAATTTTACAATTTTATTTTTTGGAGATTCCATGATTGCTAATTTTAGTTTTAAAGGATCACATGAAAAATAATTTAAAAACCTACCTGAATTTATGTCTTTTTCGTAGTAATTAGTAATAATCGTTTGTTCGTCTGTTCTAATAAGACTTATGTCCAGAAACGGAATACTATTATTGTTTTCTTTTTCTATAGTAAATGTAATATTTTCATGAACGCTGTTAAAATAATTGTAACGTAAATAAATTCCGTTCCGTTTTGTGGCAAATGTTTGAATTCTTATATCAAATATTTGAAATAAAACCGCGCGACCTGGTAGAAATTTACCGCGACTCACCATCTACGGTTGCTCCTACTATTACCCCGCTACAAGCATGCACATTTATACGCGAGATCGCCAAAAATTCATTCCTTTTTCTTTTCTGCCGGCTTCACTTTTGGTCTGTCGACCTTACGCTCTCGAAGATATATCTTGGTTATAACAGTGCAGTGAATCAAAGTTACCAGGTATAGTCTTTTATATTTTATTGTCATTTATATATATATATATATATATATATATATATATATATATATATATATATATATATATATATATATATATATATATATATATATATATATATATATATATATATATATATATATATATATATATATATATATATATATATATATTTAACATCTTCTGGATAACTATATGCCTAATGCTTTTATATGTAATATGTTCAAATAGAACAAATATAAATAGTAGACTAGGTTTGTGTATTCTAAGAAATTGAGTTCCGTCAAAAACTAATGTCATAAAACGTCACTGCAAGTGTTGGAGTATTAATATTTTAAATTCAAGTATAAATGATCAATGAAATAAATCGTATACTGCTCTGAAGATCCTCAAGAAAGGTGAAAGAACTTGTACAACTTCTAAGTGGTTCGTTTTCGTGTGAGCTGTGGGTACAAAAGCCACATATATATTTTTTTCTGTTTTGGTATATGATTATACCACTTTATTTTTTATTGAACTAAATATATATATATATATATATTTAATTTAAATTTGATTTTGATTTGATTTTGGACTACCTACCTGGTGATTTTGAGTCACTGCTACTGTTTTACCGAATGGTAGCAAAACTTTTAAGTTTTTTAAAGATATTACTTGGACAGCGTAAGCCGTGGGTATTTGCTTATATTTGGCATCGGCAAGAAGCGGTATTTGTTTCAATTTATTTCATTTTTTTATTTAATCATCGTGACAATTTGCATACCACATTCCTGTGTTGATAATTTTATTCTTTTTACTTTGATAAAGTTTAATCTCAAGTTTTGGGAATTCAATCAAAATTTAATTGCAACATTTAACTTTACAATATTTTTATTATATTTAAAACTCATATTTTTGACCTATTAATCTAGTTACTTTATTTAAATTCATTTTAGTATAAATTTCACTCTTGATATTCGGTTCAAGCGGGAATTTATACATATATTTTTTTTGTCCATATTTGTAAAACCTGATACTGGTAAATTTTTCTTCCACATCTCATGACCGAGAATCAATTCCTGTGGTGAGCAGAGACCATTATTACCGATTCCTGAACGTTAGACTGGAAGACCTCCTGACTGCAGCCGGCACATTCCACCCATTGCGGTATACATCACCCTTAGAGGCAACGTCTCAGCTCAGCTGGACCACCAAGCCGACGCTTCAGCCTAGGATCCTAGAAGGCCAAGCTCATTCACGAGGGGATCTCCAGAGAAGAGAAAAGGTATTTTTGAATAATTAATTGCCCCTAGGAATTACCAGGTCTTAAAGAATATTTCCACCTCACTTTACCAAGGTTTACAATTCACTTTTGCTGTAAATGATAAATTTCTCGACTTGACCTTGTGTCAAGTGTGAACATTTTTTTATTGTTTTAACCTTAAGCCCTTCAGGCTACCTAATCAAGTAGAGTCTTTTTAACGCCCCTCAGGCAATCAATTGTAAATTTTAATTTTAAGTTAAGATCACTGTGAACCATCAACTGGTAATAAAAATATTTTTGTAATATATTGTTTTAAAAAAAATCTTATTCTTTTATTTCTCTGGGAAAAGTCTGAGTCACAAGAGGTCACAGCTGATAATTATTGGCTGATCATTTCTGCGGTCTTCTGTACTATTAAAGTACTCTTGACCTGGCGCCCAAGTATTTTTATACAAAATTTTAAGTAGAAGTATATCAAGCCGGTTATTGTCAAGCTGTGATTTTTCTGGTGATATATATAAAGGTATCTAAGTGCCAACCTCTAGCAAATCCACTTATCCACGACCTCCGTATTCAACTGAGCAGCCGATAGGCAACAAAGAAAAAATTCATTACGTCACATCTCCTGGATGAGAGGCCCTTTAATTAAGGTAATGTAATTAAAGAGGAGAGGTGTTACATAATCTATAATATGTTCAATTTTGTTTTCTGGTATAGCTAAAATTGTGCAATCAACATAAAGTTTTAATAACTGTAAGAGAGTATTTTTTCCATTTTATTATAGATTGTATATTATATATTGTTTACCACAAAATGGCATTATTAAATAATCTTTAAAACTTCAAACACACTTGTTTCGATTTAATGCTTGACACCTTGTATGTAAGATCATTTGATTAGGTCACCAAATAGCTGAAAGAAATGAGTAATGTTATGCTTATGAGAGAATTTAACCCAATTTACATAACGGTATATCAAAAGGAATTACCTTAATCACATTATTAAGAAGGTACTCCTTACTAAATTAGCCATTATGAGGCTAGTTGGGTTGAAGTTGAGGAAAGTAAGTCTGGCTGAAGTCTTACTCTCAAACTCTTTTTTACATGTTTGAAACTTAAGAAGTTTCATCAGGCATCGCGAGGGCAGTGCGGAGGGCTCTATGTTTGTACACGGCTCATCTTGACGCTGACGATTTTTCATGACAATTAATTAAATGTAGCTATCAATACATGATCATCGCCTATGCGTTGGTTTTAGATTTTATCCTGGCACTATATCTATCACTAAAATGCCTCAGGCCTCAAATCTCATTACTTCCTACTATAATAAATGGGCTGCATGTTCATCAGATATACGAGGACTAGACACTAGACGTAAAAGATGCAAAGAAACTGCTTATGATTATTGTCAAAACATCTCTTACCTAAACAATTAAGCACACGCAAGAACCAAATAATATTTTATTATGCTGACTCCAGCGAATGGATCAAAGAAATGTTTGCTTTTCTATCGTATATATCGCTTTGATGGAATAAATTCCTTTTCGGAAGGGTGCGCATATCAGAGAATAGAGCAGAGTATATTTGTGCGCGATGTGTGCCTCAATTCACGTGTTGCACACCTTCATAAGATAGAACAGAGTTAGAAAATCTCGTATCCGAACAGAAAGCGCCCCAGCACGTTATTAATCCCCAAAGGCCGGCAATTATTTGCTCAGTGGCGTAGAAAGAAGGGGCGGGGTGCTTGAAATAGATTTGTCAATACTTCACTTATCACCGGGCTATCGATCACATGTAATATTCAGCTCGTGTTTTCATTCATCATTTTGGAATATGGATGAGGGAAATAAAATCCGCCGTGAAATATTGAAAATATAACCGAAATGATGGATTGGAAATGTTTCGACTTGTGACCCAACATAACAAATACATACATATTTATTAAACTGTTAAACTGGATTTTCCATTAACTCTAACAAAATTAATCTCTTTTATAAATTATGAAAAAAAAACTTTCCTGACTTTTCTTGTCTCATTTGACTACATCGAGGACCCTTCATTCTACGAAAAAGCAAGAAGAGAGAATATTGTGTACCATGAAAATTCTTTTAAGAATATATATTTTAATATTTTATCTTCAACCGTTCAAAAGTTTTTCAAGTAAAAAAAAGCAATTTTAACTTTATATACATGAACTTTCCGACTATAATCCCTACCAGGTGGAAGCTTGGACAACTGTCCTATATTTAAATAAGGATATCCCTCAAAAAATGATGATTATTATGGTAGAATTTTCATTTTATCTAATTTCGCTAATACTTTTGTCTTGTATAATCGCGTCTACTCTTCAACTAGAAATAGGTATCAAATCTCAATTGCAGCATGGATTTGTTAACAAGAGGTCTACTGTTACTAATCTGCAATCTTTTCTCGGTACTTATGCAATGAATTGGATAAGAGAGGTCAGGTGGGTGCGATTTACCCAGACTTCTCAAAAGCTTTTGTTAAGGTAAGCCATAGTATTTTGTTTAACAAACTTCCCACTATTGGCTGCAGTGACAAATTTGTTTAATTTTTTCAATCTCGTTTTTAAAAATGTGAACAATATGTTTCATATAATGATTTTAATTCACGTATGATTGTTACAGCATCAGGACAGCATCAGAAGTACCTCAAGATTCCAATCTGGGACCCTTGTTATTTTCATTATTTATTAATGATATATTTGATTTTATATAATATTGCAATTGTAAAATTTATAAATAAGTGTTCTTTCTTTTTTTAACAATGGGAGTGATATATGATTCACAACGTAATATGCATAATGTTAATGGCTGTCGCCGGTCCTCTTTTCGGATGAGGCTACGTTTCGCAAACTGGCTAACGCTTCCGCCATTTAATGGCGGATGGACGGAGCTTATCATATACCATCACAAATAACTATGTTGCATAGTTGGGATAACTTTTAATAGATGCCGCACACAGGTTCAACAGTTTCATTATCTCCGTCTTCATCTAACGCACAACCTTATGTTACATCTCACTGATATAATCCCACCGGAATTTAATGCAACCGAGGGTTTGCTTCTGTATAGGCAAGATCATACTTCACAGGATCATTTCTGTAGTATATCTTCGCATACTCTCTACTCAAATGTAGAGTTGTCGCAGCCACGATGATGAGATATACTTTCGCGTCCTGAGCGTGAGGCAGACTTAGGCAGATAATTGCTTTACGTAATTTTCGTTAGTCACGATGATCGTTCACCTGCTCTATACGCAGGCGAAGGATGCGAGAGAATCCGAGTGGTTGCTTCAAATTTTTAACTTACTCAAACAAAACACACAGAAACTAATAATTGATAAAGTAGCGACGCGACGCAACGGTGCGATTAGCGATGATATAAATAACACTACAATGAATGAGCCTAATCAGTGTTGCCAGTCGTACGATAATTATACGTACGTTTTTGTAGGATGTTGTCGGCTTGTGTACGATGTACGGTAGATAGTACTTGCGCGATAATGATAATTTAGGTTATATGAGGATTGAGGAAAACTTATACATAAATAAATATAAAAACGAATTTCCATTTTAACTATATAGAGAGTTAAATTAGTTATTTTGCATTATGCATAGTTAAATTGATCTATTGATTACCACTGGCCGCTGGCACACAAGATGCAAGTGAACTGCTGAACGTTTTTGTTGCCGAGCAACAGTAAGAGTGAACACCGAGTTTAAGCCTATAATAGTGTAGACAAGTTAGCATTTAAGGCAGAAAAAAAATGTTACAAGTCATTTTCAGTGGCAATGTATAGGGAAATATGTTCTAAATAACCTCCTAGAAGTCTCATGAGATTCGGATATGGCCTTTGGAAAGTAAGTAAAAATAAAAGTTGGAAAGTAAGTTGGAAAAATATGGCCGTCATATTATTTTTTTACAAATAATTTGAAAGCCATGCATTTTTCGAAAAAATGTCAAGATACCTTTTGTAAAGACCTTGAAAAATTACATCTGAAATTACAAAAATGTATTTAGTATATCTTAATATTGCTCATCCTAAATATTCTTATCATTATATAATATTCCTTATCCTTATATGATCCTTAATATTTAGTAAATTTAGCCAGATAAGTAGAGGGTAAACATCATAAAAAAGCTTTATTCTTCAGAAATGTATATATAACTTATTTATCCACTATATATATATATATATATATATATATATATATATATATATATATATATATATATATATATATATATATATATATATATATATATATATGTCGGATTGCGATACTTTTTTTAAAAACGCAAGAAATACTGAATGCAAAACTGATAGAAAAAACCTAATTAATATTGGTCTAAAGTTAATTACGAAACTATACACAGTATAAAACTTTGTATAACAGAATTACTTCAGGACACGGATTGTCATCTACTTTCAATTTTGTTTAAAATCATAATTTATATATCCATCTATATATATATATCCATATATATATATATATATATATATATATATATATATATATATATATATATATATATATATATATATATATATATATATATATATATATATATATATATATATATATATATATATATATATATATATATATATATATATATATATATATATATATATATATATATATATATATATATATATATATATCGTGAAGTAATTCTGTTATACAAAGTTTTATACTGTATAGTTTCGTAATTAACTTTAGACCAATATTAATTAGGTTTTTTCTATCAGTTTTGCATTCAGTATTTCTTGCTTTTTTTTTAAAAGAAGTATCGCAATCCGACACAGCGTGTAAGAATAGAATGGATTGTTTCAAATGACTTAATTTCATTATCGATATATACATTTTTTGTAGTTTTTTGAGCCACTGGGAATTTTTTATTTTATTTGGAATTCCATAGAGTTCTTCCTTTACCTAGAAATTGTTTTTCTGTCCAATCTTACGTTGTTTAAACGTTTCGTTCTTGAGATAGCGTTTATCAAAAACAATAATAATTATGTCATTAAATAATTATATTTAAGAAATACTGCTAAATAAACATGGTACTAAAAGTCTAAGAACTTTTAAACTTCACCGTAGACTATTTTAAGTTACTGAATGACGTTCTCCCCAAATAGCTAGGTATAAATCTACAAGCTGATGTTTAACTCTCAATGATTAATTTACTTGCACACGCTGTGATTAACATGCAGAAGTATTTATCACTTTGGCGTGATGTACAAAGTACATACATGGGGCTCAGTCACGTAAAGGGGTAATTCATTGTCTTGTCCAATAGAGCGCTTAAACTAACAAGTTCATTCCAGCGGAATACAGATAAAATACTTTTAAATGTTCTGATAGATGATGATTCTTTTTACATTTAACAAAGAATTTATTTTCTTAAACGTTACTTTGAGACGTTTAAATGCTTGAGACTTCCCGTAATTAATAAAAAATGGGAATGTCGCCATATGGGAATGTAATTCGTCATAATGATTGTAAAGAGGAGACAATCCTCTTTTTTATGGCATCTTTGGACGTTCTAGCAGGTTTTCTAAATATGTCTTAGTTCTGTGTAATTATAAATTCATGATTAAGAATATTAAAAAATATATATTTTAAGAAAAACATATAAATTTTGTTCTCAAACAACTTAGGAAGCATATTAGATACCAAAGCTCTATTGTTAATTTGGTATTTTGTGACACCTGATGGTTATTGGTAATTAGAATTTTTTTACTACATAAATATTATTATTTGTGCATCAATATTATTATCAATATTAATATCAATATTAATATCAATATTATTATACAACAATATAAATATTATTATTTACTACATCAATATTTATATTTATAAATCAGTTTGTGGCAGATTTAATGTTGGAATGGCTACAGCAATGCGAGCTGTTAGTCAAGTGGCATCATCACTCATAGAATTAAGTCCCAGATTTATGAAATCAGAAGAGTACTTGTAATCTGTAAATGATGGATTTTCCAGAATGGTTTTTTGACACAAAATGTGTTATCGCCGGGTCATATATTATATCCTATACCTTTACCAAATGGAAATAGATAGCACATACTAGAAGGAGAAATATTGACAGCAATAATTGTATAGATACCCAAGGGGAATATTTCTCTTGTTCACTCAATACATATTGGTATTTTATTAGCCTTTTTGTGGCCATCGGTTATATTGCTATTCTGGTGATGTTGGATCGATAAATGATGCCAAAGTTTTGGGAAATAGCGAGGTGTGAAGATACATGAAACAATAGAATTCCGATATGTTTCCTAAAGGAAGTTATTTATTAGGTGACAAAGTAAGTCTACCCTTGCGTTCCCACTTTAATGGTTCCAGACATGAACAATGGATAAATTTGAATTATAAATTGTCTGCATCAAGTTCTCTTTAAATAACATTTGCACTTTAGCAATATAGATTAAGATGTTTAAAAAATAAATTATTACATTGATTTCATGTATATTATAGCTTACTGTACTCTGCATCATATCTTATGTTATTTTGAAATTGGAGGTCATAGTGATCATATCCTCTAAAACGAGAAATTGTTTATTCCGAAACAAACACTACTTTGGTGTTAAATTTTGTTCTTCATGTCACTTGTGTCTCCTTTTTTCAAATTCTTGTAAGCAATCCATTTACATTTTGCTTGCTATTATCAATTGTTTTCTTCATCTACCGCTTTTGAGTCCAATTTCGATTCTGTTGGAATATCTTCCTGTTCACTGGGAATAAACTATTGTGGAAAAGACACCTTCCCTGACATCTAAAAAATGCCAATGTCGTAAACTGCTATCTTGGGCCTCTTCTCCATTAGTGTCGAACACTTTTTTTTGCAATATAAGAGAAATTCAAGTAATGCAAGTAGAAATTCTTGAATTTTTTTCGATATCACGCGTTACTATTGTATATATTGTATATAGGTATATAATATTATGAAATTAAAATTTTTCTATAAAATATTACTTTCGACTTAATCATAGCAGATTGTATTTAAAATGCAATGATATAAACAAACGTGACGTTATGAAAATTATCGACGCCAGTGACTTGTAAAAAGGGTTTTACGAATTAAAAAATGCTGTTATTCAGCAGATGCTAAAAAAAATTAAATATAAAAACAAATTCAATTTCAGTAACATTTTTACCTATAATCTAATTAGAAAATCTGCTGGAACTTCCAAAGACGCCATAAAAAAGAGGAGACAATCGACAATCATTATGACGAATTACATTCCCATATGGCGACATTCCCATTTTTTATTAATTACGGGAAATCTCAAGTATTTAAACGTCTCAAGTAACGTTTAAGACAATAAATTCTTTGTTAAATGTAAAAAGAATCATCATCTATCAGAACATTTAAAAGTATTTCATCTATATTCCGCTGAAATGAACTTGTTAGTTTAAGCGCTCTATTGGACAAGACAATGCCCTTTTACGTGACTGAGCCCCATGTATGTACTTTGTACATCACGCCAAAGTGATAAATACTTCTGCATGTTAATCACAGCGTGTGCAAGTAAATTAATCATTGGGAGTTAAACATCAGCATGAAGATTTATACCTAGCTATTTGGGGAGAACATCATTTAGTAACTTAAAATAGTCTACGGTGATGTTTAAAAGTTCTTAGACTTTTAGTACCATGTTTATTTAGCAGTATTTGTTAAATATAATTATTTAATGACATAATTATTATACTCTTTGTCCATCTGTGTGTCCGTCCGTATGCTAGGTTTTTGACAAACGCTATCTCAAGAACGAAACGTTTAAACAACGTAAGATTGGATAGAAAAACATATATATATATATATATATATATATATATATATATATATATATATATATATATATATATATATATATATATATATATATATATATATATATATATATATATATATATATACATATATATATATATATATATACATATATATATATATATATATATATATATATATATATATATATATATATATATATATATATATATATATATATATATATATATATATATATATATATATATATATATATATATATATATATATATATATATATATATATATATATATAACTGTATCCAACGAGTGAATGGACTTGCACTCGAGCGAAAATTCGTCTGTTTTGGTCAGATCTCCGCCCCTTAGAACATTAGTTCAACGCCTTCAACGTCTTAATTGGCTCAGCAGGTAGCCAGGGCCGGCGCCTGGGTCCGATACCTACCTGGTACCTAATTATATAAAGTACCTACTACTGCCTACCTATTCACAGTTTGTATTTGTAGTCTCGCAAGTACGGTTATTTTAGTTTTGTTGTTTACGGTTGTGAAATAAGTTTTGGTCGACCGAATGACGGTCCTGCGTAGCTCGTTACAGAGCCCCTCCTCTTTAGTCGCCGATGCGCAAAGCAAGTCCTTTCTCTCGTTGGATAGAGTATATGTATATATATATATATATATATATATATATATATATATATATATATATATATATATATATATATATATATATATTAGATGGATATATAAACAAAATTGAAAGAAGATGACAATCCGTGTCCTGAAGTAATTCTGTTATACAAAGTTTTATACTGTATAGTTTCGTAATTAACTTTAGACCAATATTAATTACGTTTTCTCTATCAGTTTTGCATTCAGTATTTCTTGCTTTTTTTTAAAAAAGAAGTATCGCAATCCGACACACACACACACACACACACACACACACACACACATATATATATATATATATATATATATATATATATATATATATATATATATATATATATATATATATATATATATATATATATATATATATATATATATATATATATATATATATATATATATATATATATATATATATATATATATATATATACTGTATCCAACGAGTGAATGGACTTGCACTCGAGCGAAAATTCGTCTGTTTTGGTCAGATCTCCGCCCCTTAGAACATTAGTTCAACGCCTTCAACGTCTTAATTGGCTCAGCAGGTAGCCAGGGCCGGCGCCTGGGTCCGATACCTACCTGGTACCTAATTATATAAAGTACCTACTACTGCCTACCTATTCACAGTTTGTATTTGTAGTCTCGCAAGTACGGTTATTTTAGTTTTGTTGTTTACGGTTGTGAAATAAGTTTTGGTCGACCGAATGACGGTCCTGCGTAGCTCGTTACAGAGCCCCTCCTCTTTAGTCGCCGATGCGCAAAGCAAGTCCTTTCTCTCGTTGGATAGAGTATATGTATATATATATATATATATATATATATATATATATATATATATATATATATATATATATATATATATATATATATATATATATATATTAGATGGATATATAAACAAAATTGAAAGAAGATGACAATCCGTGTCCTGAAGTAATTCTGTTATACAAAGTTTTATACTGTATAGTTTCGTAATTAACTTTAGACCAATATTAATTACGTTTTCTCTATCAGTTTTGCATTCAGTATTTCTTGCTTTTTTTTAAAAAAGAAGTATCGCAATCCGACACACACACACACACACACACACACACACATATATATATATATATATATATATATATATATATATATATATATATATATATATATATATATATATATATATATATATATATATATATATATATATATATATATGTGTGTGTGTGTGTGTGTGTGTGTGTGTGTGTGTCGGATTGCGATACTTCTTTTTTAAAAAAAAGCAAGAAATACTGAATGCAAAACTGTTAATAATAAGTTATATATACATTTCTGAATATTAAAGCTTTTTTATGATGATTGTGATCGAAAATATATTGGACAAACGAGACGGTCAATTAACACCAGATTTAAAGAACATATGGCTCATCTAAAATATGGAAGAACAGATAAGTCTAGTGTTGCACAACATGCTTTTGACAACAGTCATAGAATAGATATTAGTAATTTAAGATTAGTTAGAAATGTGACCAATAATAGACAGTTGGGTGCATTTGAGAGCATAGAAATTGTAAAATGTAATAGTAGTATGAATAGCGACAAGGGACCTATCCCGTATAGCCCGCGTTGCTTAGCAACCGATGATTGAAGCGTGATTAGTCACGCGTAAATTTCACGGTGATATCATACCGTAGCCCGCTTTACGCGTTGCTTAGCAACCGATCATTGAAGCGTGATTAGTCACGCGTAAATTTCACGGTGATATCATTAGTGACGTCACCGGAAAAGTAGTATAAATATGGTAGATTTTGTAGTTTAAGATTAGTTTTAATCGTCTCCGGATGATGCCAACTTGGTTGGCGAAACGCGCGTCGAGCGAAGTGAAAGTGTTTTGGTGTTTGTGGAAACTACTCCGAGTGTTACAGTTACATCAAAGATTCCAGCCCTATCCAGTAACTCTCTATATAGTTAAAATGGAAAGTCGTTTTTATATTTATATATGTATAAGTTTTCCTCAATCCTCATATAACCTAAATTATCCTACATAAGCCATTATCGCGCAAGTACTATCTACCGTACATCGTACACAAGCCAACAACATCCTACAAAAACCTACGTATAATTATCGTACGCCTGGCAACACTGATTAGGCTCATTCATTGTAGTGTTATTTATATCATCGCTAATCGCACCGTCGCGTCGCGTCGCTACTTTACCAATTATTAGTTTCTGTGTGTTTTGTTTGAGTAAGTTAAAAATTTGAAGCAACCACTCGGATTCTCAGTGGTTACAATATCAATACTAAATTAATGAGACTAGATTAAAACCTAGTTGTTGATATTTAGAGACCTTCTACGTGAAATTGAATTTAGTTAAAAAATAATTATCGCACTTGGAGCAACTGCCAGGATCTTATTAACAATAGAAAACGAAACTATTAGGATAGTTTAATAAATATTCCATTATTATTTGCAAAGATAACTTCATGTGTTTAAAAACTTATTTTTTAATGTTTTTACTATTTTCATGGAAAAAAAAATTTTACGGTTTTATAATATATTGTAGAAAATAAACAACGTGTAAAATTATGAAACGATGCTAATTTTCCGAGGCAATTCGAGATTAAGCGAGCGATAGTAAATTTTGGAAACATTTTGCTTATTTAACAAACATGCAACAAAAATTTAACAAACAATGCACACCAAGATTTCAAGTTATCGGAAAATCCGAACCTCAGAGCCACGAAAATTTCTTATAGTGCGATTTGTCACTTTACCGTGTTTTATGTTGATCGCTTCGACTAATAATGGCAACTGCTTTCGCCACTTTAATGGAGATAAATGGATGAGATATTAATGTACGACTGAACAAACATTTCATCGATTTCGTGAAATGCTGTGTTAGAGTACTCGTAGACCCGCTCAATAATTATTTGCAAATAATCACTTGCCAGCCACGTCAACTTAATAATACATCATGCTCCCGTTTGACTTAGGAACTCATTTGCAACTAATTGGAAACTGTCAGAGAGGTAAACAGTGCTTATCTACTGCTAATATCAACATTTACCGATCTCACGTGTTGCTATTAAAATGTTACATCCTCCTTCATTCTCTCAGTCACCAAATTACCAATACACTACAATAGCTATCATTTTACTAAAAAAAATATGCAACATACAGTAAGGTACCTACGGAGATTTAACATTAAACTGATTTTAAATGCGTAAAACATTCAATTAGTACAAATTAGTAGAGGTAGAAATGTTATATTTAAACAATAATATTAAATGTATAATTAAATAAAAATATTAAATGTATATAGTATAGTTGCATGTATGCATAATAGATGTATGCATATATAAATGTATGAAATATGCATATGTATGAAATGTTAGCGGCAACAAAAGTGTTATTTTTCTGCCCAGTTAAACATATAACTACCACGTAGGAAAATATATCCAACAAAATTCAATAAATATGCAAATTTGGTCTCTAGTGATAAAAATCCCAGAGCAATAACTTTCGTCTCTGGTGACGAAAGTAAGTAGTTAACTAAGTAAGTAGATAACATCTGATATATACATGCATAAACCATATTTCCGAATTCAGCCCTAATTTGATAGATTATTAATCAGAATTTAATTTTTTTCTGACCACGTGCGTTTTTGCTCTTGGCGGGATAGAGATTGCTTTGCTCTGTTTTGCTTATAGGTATATTAATTAATGTTTAGCACTGTGAATAATTAAATTGTAATTAACTGCTCCACGTGGCTGAGAATTATAACTTATAAAACAATTATCATTGCCTGGTAGCTGGTAACTTTAGCTTCAAATTAATATAAATTTGTGTTTTAGGATCTCACTTTAAAATAGAACGTTAATCAGAGACATCTCCTAAGCAGAAATTGTAAGGATTTTAAAAGTATAGTTACTGTCTAAACGGATTTGCTTAATTATGTCAGATCTTAAGGAGTACGTATCCTATTCTATAGATACATACTAATCTATTTAACGCAGCACATTCGTTATACACAACGTACAATGAAAAATTTTGATTTTAGATCTTTATTAAATATATTTCTAATTGATGACTGAAAATATTTGAAATGACAATCAAAAAGTTCCTTATTATCTGTCAGTATTATTTCTCTGAAACATGTTACAACTAGTGATGTTAAATTACTTGTAATTTATAGAAATGTAATTTTACGGGTAACATTTCATGTATAATCCAGTATCCTGACCTGTATCTTCCATCACTAAATCAGATAATAAATCGGATCCATTATAACGATTCCTGTTTTTGTATAATTGTGTTATCCACAATAGGCGTTGTCTCTTTTTTATTGATCAATTCATTTATAACAACAAGGCAGCTTGCGCTATAACGACTACTTTATCTGAAGACATCTTTAGTACCAATGAAGCATCGAGTACCAATGGAGCGTGAGAAGCATCGAATGCGTTTCAGAAAAAGTTCAGCTTCTACTATTTTTTTATTTCTTTTTTATTTAATCACTTATACTTATAAATACTTGTACATGATATAAGCTCTGCCAAGAAGGACCAGTTTTGTGACACAATTATTTTTGTTACAGGGTCAGCGACTGACCAAATATTGAATAAATTAATAGTAAAAAAACAATTTTAAAAATGTTTTTTTAATATTAATTTATTTTTATTTTTTAGTTACCGCTGGTTGTTCATTTCATTTAATGCGTTGCATGGTGGTTTACCTGTTAATTTAGTATATTCTAGTTTTGCCATAAGGAGACATTCTAGTGATTTGGACTCTACTTAACTCTACGTATTTCAGCTTGAAGCTTACTTGTGCCTAACAAAACACGATTCTGTGTTTGATTTTGGAGGTCTCCTTCTCCTAGACAGGTTGCAAACCAATGCTATTGGCGCCCGTCTCGCCAAATTATACATGTCATAGTATGAAGCCAACCAAGGCGTACTTTTATAATTCAGTTGCAAGATTTGACCCGAAAAATTCGACCCCAAAATCGTAATCGGAGACTCCAAAAACCTCAGGATAACAATTTCAGACGGATTGGAGCCACTAAGTTCTTGTTCGCTATCTTAGATCCGCCATCTTGAATAATTCGTATCGTCTGAAGTTGACCCTTGTGCAGTACTTGGTCGAGTTATAACTATTTAAAATTGATATAACGGGCATCTTGTTTTCCGCCATTTTGCCCATCTTTTTACCCCTTTACTTCGTGGGAGTTTAAAATATTCTTAATTGCGTCCCATTTCGTGTCCAATATTTATATAACCAGTTAATAGGTATAGGGATGGTAAACATGTGAAATAATGTTTGAATGAAAATATTCCACATTTAATAATAATCTCGATAGTAGGTGGATGCCTGATTGAAATTTAGTATGACTACTGTATACTCTAGACGAACAGTTTTAGTATAATATATATTTCACTGGGAGATTAATATGATTATGTATTAAGAAAGATTAGGTACATAAATAAAACTTTACAAAATTACTCCGATACTATCCAAAGTA
Organism: Tetropium fuscum; assembly: GCA_964058915.1. Classification (NCBI taxonomy): domain Eukaryota; kingdom Metazoa; phylum Arthropoda; class Insecta; order Coleoptera; family Cerambycidae; genus Tetropium; species Tetropium fuscum. Next base: position 9,745 of record CAXKVY010007312.1, on the reverse strand, counting down.
ATCACGACATGCATAACCTTAGCTTGCAGATTTATTAGATGTCCAACTACTTAAAACAAAATATATAGTTGGAGGAAATAATCAAGTCTACCCGAAGTTCTCTTAATCTCTTCCCATCACCAATGTTAGTTTGATTAAATCACAGCATAAACATATACTAGCAGGCTACCTCCCACCACTTTCCATATAATCCGCCATTTAGGTATAGAAGACAGAGATGTATTCAGAGAAATATATGGCCTACTTTTTATTTATGATATCGTAAAACGTGGTGATTAGGGACGGAGGTCAATAATAAAACAGTGGCATCATGTTTTATTAACTGTTGGAATTCATATATTATACATCAGTTTTATTTATAAAAACAACAAATATAAGCTTACCAAAAATGTAGCATAATTTAAACAGGATCTCAAATGTGTTACAATAATGTTATTTCGAAATGTTGAAATATAATTTCGATATTAGTAATAAAATTTATGAAGTTATCAGGAGGCACTTTTAAATTTCCAAACCAAAAATCAACAAGACGTATCATCTAAGTCATTACAGGAAAGGGAATATTTCAGACATTCATCACAACACCTACACAACCCCTCATTATCTACACCACACTTTAATACACATTAACCCTAATTATTTTAGTATTTCTAGTGTTGACATTTTCAATATACCTGTAATGGTTTCCAATTAAAAAATAAAATTAATGCAAATATTTATGTTCTATATTTGCTGATCGTATGGTGTTGTTTCTTTAACTTATCTCCCAATTATGCTACATAATATGTCTCCCTTGATGTTGCAACTACGTAGTCCGCTAATAGCCAATTTGTTTTCCTCAAATTACAAATTTACTTAGCAAACGCAACTTTACCAACGAAATTTACGAATACGGTATCTAGTTTGTTATTACCAATTCAAATGTACCTACTATTTTAAAAATTAAATAAGTTAGATTTTTCTCATTAAAGTAACATTTACAAATAAGTTAAAGATGTTTTTAAGATCATCAATATTTATTATTGACAATACCAATTATGACTCAAGTATAACTGTTTTAGTGTTCGTGCTAACTCAATGGTCGACCACGTCAGTGCTGTAATCACATTAACGTTTTCAATCCATTCCAGGACTTATTATTGTATCGCACTTGTATGTAGCGATCATGTAGAAGCGGTATATTTGGTTGGTAGGGGAAGGTTGCCTATATAGGACCAATTTTCAGATTTCTTATCATAGATTCTGATAATAACACAAAATCTATCCTCAAGCTATACCTACCTTAGTATACTTTAGTATGTTGTCCAGTTGCAGATTTTTTTTCAGAATTTTATTTCAAAGTATCTATGATATATCAGACTATATAAAAACTTGTGGTTTAATATAGGAAATTGCCTAAATTACCCTAGGGGTTCCAAAATTGGACCACCTAATTGAAATCGGCAGCTTAAGTGTTAAATAAATAAATAAAAAATAAAATGGTTGATATAGGTTTTGATATAAGTTTTGTACTTAGATTTCAAAAAAACATCAAATTTTACGACAAAAAATCGAAAATCCCTTGATAATATTAAAAAAAACATCAAAACACAAAAATCATTTAAAAAAAATTAAAACAAAACAAGAAAAAAACATCTAAACGCAGAAATCACAAATTAAGGTTTCTCATGAATCCAATCACGGCATTTTAAACACTGGATCGTGTTTTCAATTATGCATTCGTTACAAAACTTGCAATACCACTCGTTTTCATTATTTTTTTCTTTTTAGGAATACTTGGAGGGTCCAGTTGAACTTTCAGCTGTGTTTTTTGAGCACGGGAACACGGGATTTTTTATTTGTTTTCTTTACAACCGGACTTATTATTAATATTTCTTCTATTGAAATATTTTCAGCACCTTCAGAGATGGAAGTGGATGCTTTTGCTTTAAAACTAGAAGTAGATGAGGCCTCTGCTTCGAGCTTAGAAGTGGATGCTCTTAAAGTAGATTCCTCCGCTTTAGGGTTAGAAGTGGTTGCGTAGTGAGCTAGAGGCTCATCATTACTATCAGAATTACACCCACTTTCAGAACCCCCACTTCTATTTAATAATTTATTCGTGGTTAATATATCCGCAGGAGCAATATCGGCATCTGAAAAAACATTTCGATCTTCCGGCCAAATTCCAAATTTTCTAAACCCATTCATTGCATTTGCCATCACTGCAGCTCTGGTATAGGCTTCTCCAAGAAGTTGTGCGACTTGATATTGAGAGACCGTTAACCCTGGATGAGACTTTAACCATTTTTCATTTGCCTGGGTACAATACAGTTTCAATGATTTGAAAACTGTCACGTCTAAAGGTTAGAGTCTATGGATTGTATGATCTGGAAGTTGTAGCATGATGACCCTATTATTGCGAGCAAGCTCAATAGCTTCAAGATTTTTCGAATGCGTCTTGTGACCGCCCAAGACAAGTAAAATTGTATTGTCTACTGTTGGCTTAACAGATTTGATGAAAGTTTGCAGCCAAGTAACAAAAAGGTTTGTATTAATGTAACCAGTATCTGACATTTCTACTAAGCAGTCGGGTGGAGCGCCAAAACTCTGGATTTGCTCTTTTTTCGTTTAAAAATCAACATTGGTGTGACAAATTGACCAGCAGCACTTGCACATACAACGAATGTGGTATTGACACCCCTTTCTTCAGTAGCAAATGTTCCAACTTGGCGCTTACCTTTTAAAGCTAAGATTTTTTGACACTTTTTTGCTACGGTCGAAATTATCCATATTGAAAATTCTTGAAGCTGTCAGTTGGACTCGGGTTGCCTTAGTGAAAAAGTAGGGTGCCGTCGCATAAAGGAGTAAAACCATTTTTTACCAGCAAGTCCCTTTTCTTCTCAGCGAAACAAAAATCCATCGTGACAAAGAAGATACTCTACAGATGCTTGCATGGTTAGACCAACACACTTGAAACTTAAAAAATCTTGAAGGATCAGATTTTCAAGCCATCTAACCGTTTTAATCTTAATCCGAGTTTCAAACCGTCAAAGCAACGGATACGAAGCTACAAATAAGGAATAACCTCTACTTATCTCCAGTTGTCTACTTGTCTCATATTTTCCATTCTTCCTATCAGGCTGCACTGCACTGATGAGGGACAATTACCCTGAAATAATGTTGTTTGCAGTTGCTTCGTCGTCCCCGCATTGAGAATATTTTTTTATCCTATATTTTGGACTATTCGCCCGTTTAAAACATCCATTTTTTCGTTCGTTAATTCCTTGGCCATTGGTAGATAGTAGTTGCAGCAATTTCCGCAGACTGTCCCGAAGCCTCAAACCCGAAGCAATTGATACGAAGCTACAAATAAGGATGTTACATTCATATATATATGTTACATTCTTTCGATCAGGCTGCACTGCACTAATGAGGGGCAATTACCCCGAAACAACGTTGTTGGGTTTCATATGCATCGCTGTATGTATATAAAAATTTTCAAAGATGAAAAGGTAATCGTTTGCTGAAAATTGTAATACATAACATTTAAATACTTCGTTTTCCTAATTTGTAGAAAAATTAAATGAAAATGACGATTTGTGTGAAAACCTTCAGTACTGTTAAAAGCGAAATAGTGTGTACTTCCATTGAAAAAAAATATGCATCGATAGCTTCATTAGTTTTAAAGATACGATTTCATATGCCCAGTGCCATGCTCAACAAAACCTACCCTACCATGTTTTACCTGGTTCTATACGCAAAAAAAAAACCGATGCGATAGAGTCTGGAAATCTCCGCTGTATATCTGCAAATGTATATGCAAAGAAATCCGTTTTTGTCATTTTTAAATATTTGCATAACTTGAGCAACATATATCTGATTCTGTTTTTAAATGTAATTTTAAACGTATATTCTCGTAAATACTCGTAAATACTCGTATATTCATATGGTAACACGTAACATACAGATACTAAATATTTACACAAAACTGCAAATCTACTGAGGAATATGCGGTATAATAAAACTTTGTGAAAACTGGGTATTATTAAAAGTTGAGTTTTGGAATTTGTAGTCGGGTACAAATTCCAAAACTCAACTTTTAATAATACTCTGTTTTCACAAAGTTTCCGCAGAACTACTATTGCTCCTGTTAAAACATTATGATTGTACTTCGGTTACTAATTATCGTAAAATTGTTGTTAATTTACGTTCATGCACGTTTTTGTTTTAATTAACAAAAGTAGTAATGCTCCTTAGTATTACCATTTCAAGTTAAATTCACTGTATTATAATATGATGTACTTATGTTCAGAGTGACACACTTTGTTGTTTTTGACAAAAAAATTATTGTTTTTAATATTATATATATACTGCATAGTTGTTTTTTTGCATATTGTCTCTCCTACGGGTTCTTCAAAAAACTGATGACAGAAACATAAAGACCACCATCATTTTAATATTTCCTAAAAAATTCACTGTGACTCACTTTGTGGTTTTTGAGAAAAAAAATATTATTTTTATTGTCATACAGTACATACTTGGTTTTTTTGAATATTGTCTCTCCTACGGGTTTCTCTAATAAATAGTTTACCCTCTTCTTAATACTATATAAAAGATTCAAAGTGACGCAGTTTTTCGTTGAGAAAAAAATATTATTTTTATATGTAATACACTGCATACTTGATTTTTTTGAATTTTGTCTCTCCTACAGGTTTGTCAAAAAAAACCGATAACAGAAATAAATAGATTACCCTCTTTTTAATATAACCTAAAAAATTCAGAGTGACACAGTTCGTCGTTTTTGAGAAAAAAATATTATTTTTAATATGTCATACATTGCATACTTGATTTTTTGGATATTGTCTCTTCTACGGGTTTCTCAAAAAAACTGATGGCAGAAATAAATAGATTATCCTCTTTTTAACACTAACTAAAAAATTCAGAGTGACACAGTTCGTCGTTTTTGAGAAAAAAATATTTTTTTAATATGTCATACACTGCATACTTGATTTTTTTGAATATTGTCGCTCCTACGGGTTCCTCAAAAAAACTGATGACAGAAATAAATAGATTACCCTCTTTTTAATACAACCTAAAAAATTTAGAGTGACACAGTTTGTCGTTTTTGAAAAAGAAATTATTATTTTTAATATGTCATACACTGCATACTTGATTTTCTTGAATATTGTCTCTCCTATGGGTTCCTCAAAAAAACTGATGACAGAAATAAATAGATTACCCTCTTTTTAATACAACCTAAAAAATTTAGAGTGACACAGTTCGTCGTTTTTGAGAAAAAAATATTATTTTTAATATGTCATACATTGCATACTTGATTTTTTGGATATTGTCTCTTCTACGGGTTTCTCAAAAAAACTGATGGCAGAAATAAATAGATTATCCTCTTTTTAACACTAACTAAAAAATTCAGAGTGACACAGTTCGTCGTTTTTGAGAAAAAAATATTTTTTTAATATGTCATACACTGCATACTTGATTTTTTTGAATATTGTCGCTCCTACGGGTTCCTCAAAAAAACTGATGACAGAAATAAATAGATTACCCTCTTTTTAATACAACCTAAAAAATTTAGAGTGACACAGTTTGTCGTTTTTGAAAAAGAAATTATTATTTTTAATATGTCATACACTGCATACTTGATTTTCTTGAATATTGTCTCTCCTATGGGTTCCTCAAAAAAAACTGATGACAGAAATAAATAGATTACCCTCTTTTTAATACAACCTAAAAAATTTAGAGTGACACAGTTTGTCGTTTTTGAGAAAGAAATTACTATTTTTAATATGTCATACACTGCATACTTGATTTTTTTGAATATTGTCTCTCCTACGGGTTCCTCAAAAAAACTGATGACAGAAATAAATAGATTACCCTCTATTTAATACAACCTAAAAAATTTAAAGTGACACAGTTTGTCGTTTTTGAGAAGAAATTATTATTTTTAATATGTCTTACACTGCATACTTGATTTTTTGAATATTGTTTCTCCTCCGGGTTTGTCAAAAAAACTGATGACAGAAATAAATATATTGTCCTCTTTCTAATACAACCTAAAAAATTCAGAGTGACACAGTTTGTCGTTTTTGAGAAAGAAATTATTATTTTTAATATGTCATACACTGCATACTTGATTTTTTTGAATATTGTCTCTCCTACGGGCTCCTCAAAAAAAACTGATGACAGAAATGAATAGATTACCCTCTTTTTAATACAACCTAAAAAATTTAGAGTGACACAGTTTGTCGTTTTTGAGAAAGAAATTATTATTTTTAATATGTCATACACTGCATACTTGATTTTTTTGAATATTGTCTCTCCTACGGGTTCCTCAAAAAAACTGATGACAGAAATAAATAGATTACCCTCTTTTTAATACAACCTAAAAAATTTAAAGTGACACAGTTTGTCGTTTTTGAGAAGAAATTATTATTTTTAATATGTCTTACACTGCATACTTTATTTTTTTGAATATTGTCGCTCCTACGGGTTCCTCAAAAAAACTGATGACAGAAATAAATAGATTATCCTCTTTTTAATACAACCTAAAAAATTCAGAGTGACACAGTTTGTCGTTTTTGAGAAAGAAATAATTATTTTTAATATGTCATACACTGCATACTTGATTTTTTGAATATTGTTTCTCCTCCGGGTTTGTCAAAAAAACTGATGACAGAAATAAATAGATTATCCTATTTTTAATACAACCTAAAAAATTTAAAGTGACACAGTTTGTCGTTTTTGAGAAAGAAATTATTATTTTTAATATGTCATACACTGCATACTTGATTTTTTTGAATATTGTCTCTCCTACGGGTTTGTCAAAAAAACTGATGACAGAAATAAATAGATTATCCTCTTTTTAATAAAACCTAAAAAATTCAGAGTGACACAGTTTGTCGTTTTTGAGAAAGAAATTATTATTTTTAATATGTCATACACTGCATACTTGATTTTTTTGAATATTGTCTCTCCTACGAGTTCCTCAAAAAAACTGATGACAAAAATAAATAGATTATCCTCTTTTTAATACAACCCAAAAAAATTCAGAGTGACACAGTTTGTCGTTTTTGAGAAAGAAATTATTATTTTTAATATATCATACACTGCATACTTGATTTTTTTGAATATTGTCTCTCCTACGGGTTCCTCAAAAAAACTGATGACAGAAATAAATAGATTACCCTCTTTTTAATACAACCTAAAAAATTTAAAGTGACACAGTTTGTCGTTTTTGAGAAAGAAATTATTATTTTTAATATGTCATACACTGCATACTTGATTTTTTTGAATATGGTCTCTCCTACGGGTTCCTCAAAAAAACTGATGACAGAAATAAATAGATTACCCTCTTTTTAATACAACCTAAAAAATTTAAAGTGACACAGTTTGTCGTTTTTGAGAAGAAATTATTATTTTTAATATGTCTTACACTGCATACTTGATTTTTTGAATATTGTTTCTCCTCCGGGTTTGTCAAAAAAACTGATGACAGAAATAAATAGATTACCCTCTTTCTAATAACACCTAAAAAAATCAGATTGACACAGTTTGTCGTTTTTGAGAAAAAAATATTATTTTTAATATGTCATACACTGCATACTTGATTTATTGGTCTCTTCTACGGGTTTCTCAAAAAACTGATGGCAGAAATTAATAGATTATCCTCTTTTTAACACTAAGTAAAAAATTCAGAGTGATACAGTTCGTCGTTTTTGAGAAAAAAATATTTTTTTAATATGTCATACACTGCATACTTGATTTTTTGGATATTGTCTCTCCTACGGGTTTCTCAAAAAAACTGATGGCAGAAATAAATAGATTACCCTCTTTTTAACACTAACTAAAAAATTCAGAGTGACACAGTTCGTCGTTTTTGAGAAAAAAATATTATTTTTAATGTCATACACTGCATACTTGATTTTTTTGAATATTGTCGCTCCTACGGGTTCCTCAAAAAAACTGCTGACAGAAATAAATAGATTACCCTCTCTTTAATACAACCTAAAAAATTTAGAGTGACACAGTTTGTCGTTTTTGAGAAAAAAATATTTTTTAATATGTCATACACTGCATACTTGATTTTTTTGAATATTGTCGCTCCTACGGGTTCCTCAAAAAAACTGATGACAGAAATAAATAGATTACCCTCTTTTTAATACAACCTAAAAAATTCAGATTGACACAGTTTGTCGTTTTTGAGAAAAAAAATATTATTTTTAATATGTCATACACTGCATACTTGATTTTTTGGATATTGTCTCTCCTACGGGTTTCTCAAAAAAACTGATGGCAGAAATAAATAGATTATCCTCTTTTTAACACTAACTAAAAAATTCAGAGTGACACAGTTCGTCGTTTTTGAGAAAAAAATATTATTTTTAATATGTTATACACTGCATACTTGATTTTTTTGAATATTGTCGCTCCTACGGGTTCCTCAAAAAAACTGATGACAGAAATAAGTAGATTACTCTCTTTTTAATACAACCTAAAAAATTTAGAGTGACACAGTTTGTCGTTTTTGAGAAAGAAATTATTATTTTTAATATGTCTTACACTGCATACTTGATTTTTTTGAATATTGTCTCTCCTACGGGTTCCTCAAAAAAACTGTGACGGAAATAAATAGATTACCCTCTTTTTAATACAACCTAAAAAAATTAAAGTGACACAGTTTGTCGTTTTTGAGAAAGAAATTATTATTTTTAATATATCATACACTGCATACTTGATTTTTTTGAATATTGTCTCTCCTACGGGTTCCTCAAAAAAACTGATGACAGAAATAAATAGATTACCCTCTTTTTAATACAACCTAAAAAATTTAAAGTGACACAGTTTGTCGTTTTTGAGAAAGAAATTATTATTTTTAATATGTCATACACTGCATACTAGATTTTTTTGAATATTGTCTCTCCTACGGGTTCCTCAAAAAAACTGATGACAGAAATAAATAGATCACGCTCTTTTTAATACAACCTAAAAAATTTAAAGTGACACAGTTTGTCGTTTTTGAGAAGAAATTATTATTTTTAATATGTCTTACACTGCATACTTGATTTTTTGAATATTGTTTCTCCTCCGGGTTTGTCAAAAAAACTGATGACAGAAATAAATAGATTACCCTCTTTCTAATAACACCTAAAAAAATCAGATTGACACAGTTTGTCGTTTTTGAGAAAAAAATATTATTTTTAATATGTCATACACTGCATACTTGATTTATTGGTCTCTTCTACGGGTTTCTCAAAAAAACTGATGGCAGAAATAAATAGATTACCCTCTTTTTAACACTAACTAAAAAATTCAGAGTGACACAGTTCGTCGTTTTTGAAAAAAAAATATTTTTTTTAATGTCATACACTGCATACTTGATTTTTTTGAATATTGTCGCTCCTACGGGTTCCTCAAAAAAACTGCTGACAGAAATAAATAGATTACCCTCTCTTTAATACAACCTAAAAAATTTAGAGTGACACAGTTTGTCGTTTTTGAGAAAAAAATATTTTTTAATATGTCATACACTGCATACTTGATTTTTTTGAATATTGTCGCTCCTACGGGTTCCTCAAAAAAACTGATGACAGAAATAAATAGATTACCCTCTTTTTAATACAACCTAAAAAATTCAGAGTGACACAGTTTGTCGTTTTTGAGAAAGAAATAATTATTTTTAATAGGTCATACACTGCATACTTGATTTTTTGAATATTGTTTCTCCTCCGGGTTTGTAACAAAACTGATG